>JAIPRL010002406.1:0-14146 GCA_025469235.1 Pemphigus obesinymphae | reverse complement strand
AAATCTCATATATAACTTTATTTAGATAATTTTATATGTTATAAATAGTATTCTATCCATTTTTAACGTAAGAATTAAAATTAAGTAGATATTACAAATAAGTATGAAATAAGTACAAAAATACCCCCATCAAGTAAATTTCAACCCCTCTGCGCCTCGGGAAAGAATTTCTTGATCGTGTTCAAACATTCACTAATTCATTTTTTTACCATATGGAACAAAATACGGGGGCGTCCCTATAAAAATTTTGAAAAAAAAAATTGACCTTTATACATAAGGGCCACCCTAACCACACATGCATTATTTTATCGTAAAAAACTGTTTTGCGAGAAAAATAGATCTTGGGTTGTAGTTGTAATTAAGAAACCAAATTTTGATATAATATTGTTCATAAAATAATCTATGATTTACAGTTGTCTTTTAAAAAAATCTTAAAAAAGTAACTTATTTTGTAAAAAAAAAAAACATTTTTTTAGGAGATTTTTACAGATGACATAATATCATTTATACTTGTCATATTGAAAAAGAGATGAAAGTAAAACACAGATAATAATTTTATCTAAGATATTGTGTCAAAATTTGGTATTTTAATTACAACTACAACCAGAGAACAATGTTTTCTCGCAAAACAGTTTTGTTAAAAAATATCGTGATTACACAACAATAAAAAGTGGTATTAACACAAATTTATTTTTAAATTGTTTTTAAAATATACGTAAATATTTTAAAAATGATAAATTTTTATTCTTCTTATAATTTCATAAAAATTGCATGTTTTAAAAACATGTGTAACGTCCTCTTGGTAGGTAATAATGTAGGTTAACCTGATGATGACTTATAGACAAAATTATTTTTTACTTTTATAAACATTTTGTAAATATTCTAGGCATATTTTCTTTTTATATATTTTTTATAATATATATTAATTTTGTATTATATAAATAAAATATTGTTATTTTTATAATATATATTTTATTTTAACAATTAGGATCCCCAAACCGCTAACTGCAGTCTTCTATAGGAGTATTTTGAATAAACGCTCATTTATTGAAAGCCCGAGAGTACCCCTTCTTCTATTTTTTCAATTCGAGCACTGCTGAAGGCAATACATTTTTTGATATATTAAATACCTATTATATAATATATACCTATTTATATATACCTAATTATATATACCTATTATATAATATATTAATATATTATATGGCTTGAATAATTTATATACAAGCAACAATAGTGATTATGATGAATGAAAATAATATTGGTAGATTCTAGTGTGCAAAATCAAATGGATTCAAAGTAAAGTGTATACCGGGGATGGTCAACTCAAAGTAACTCGAGGGTCAATTTTTGAAACTTAAAATGATTGCGGACCAGATACAAAGTTGATTTTTTATTATAATACGTGAAACAAATTCATTAATATATTTTATGCTTATGATATGAACTAATATCTAAGTTTAATATGTGTTTTAATATTGATAATTTTTCAAGATACAATTTAGGCTATTTTATTATATTTGAAGTAAATCATAGTACATTTTTTGATGATAAAAATGTCAAAAGACAGTCCGGGCCGGATTAAAAGGGACAGCGGGCCGGATATGGCCCGCGGGTTGCCAGTTGTCCATCCCTGGTGTAGACAAATCCATTTTTATGTTGATTATACGTTACATTCATTATTTAATTATTATACGTTGAAATGCTATGCAATCTAAAATACAATACACTGCGAATATATAGACATACCTATTATATTCACTGTTGATTTTAAGTGGATGACCAATATCCATAATTAATGGACACTGGGATACTATAGATGATATATAGATAGGTATATATTATAAATGTACCGAATAGGTAATATGAGTATATATAGGCATGCTTTATAAATCATAATGTATAAATACTAGCTTCTATATTTAATTTATAGGTACAATCGGTTCTCATATACAAGACGAATACAATCAATATTCGTTTTACCAGAAGAGACCTTTAAGTCCTCGACCGTTGGATGCAATGGCAGACCTAACCAACGACCTTGGAGTTTGTGTCTTACGGGTGGGTATGCATTATATAATGATTTAATATGTAGGTACCTATTGAAAATCGTGACGGTTCGCTGGCTAAGCCGAAACTAATAACAATAAAAAAATCATCTTTTCCTCTAAACTACATGAAAAAAATATTTTCTTTTAGTAAAGAATTCAAATAATTTAAACAAAAAAATCTTTACCTACTCAGAATCTAATATACAATTTTAGAACAGTCGAAAATCGAGGCTAAATTAGTACATAATAATAAATATATATTATATATAATGATTAAATACATGATGATTATTATTATTTATAATATATGGAAAACGAAGAAGTTGTAACTAGGTAGGTATATAAAATTGAGATTGACGCATTAGCTACTGCTCAAAACATAACATTTAAAGTACCTACCTAACTAAGACTGCTAGCTTAGTAAAATATTGGGTAGATTAATATAAATATATAGGTATTCGTATTTATAGAATTATTTGTATGAAAATGAATTATATTATATTGTTAATTAATTTGTGCTGGTTTAACTAAAGAATTAGAATAATTTTAATAAATAAATATATTATGTTAATAACCATTTAATTATTATTTTTTAATTGTCTCATACCACTTTAATTTTAAATAGTGAGAATAACAAAAAAATTCCAAAAGTCTCTACAACACCTAAATATACCTACATCTATATATATACTATATGGTCTCTAAAATACACTCCATATAGAATTATTTGTAGATATTATTTCAAAATGCATTTAATGAATTTATAAGTAAATTTTTGTTCATTCGTTATTTCAATAATTTTGATATATTGTACTTTAGGTGATAGCTGCTGGTGGTGCTATTGGAAATGTTGCATTTTCACCATTTGGCTTAATGGCAGTGTCAGTTCTTCTTTATGAAGGATCAAGTGGATATTCTGCATTACAAATAAAACAAACTCTAAATTTACCATGGGAAATCCTTGCCGTTAGAATTGGAGTTCGAGATTTGAATCGCTATCTTAAAGTAAATATTATAGAATGTGTGTACAAATTATTATTGAAAAAAAAAAAACATTTTAATGTTATATTATCTAGACGTATTTCAAAAGTGATGGATTTTTGAATGGCTTGACTATGAGCAGGGAAGAAGTGTGTCTTAGACCACAATTTAAACGTGTACTTCGACTCTATGGTTTTGATGATCCCAATAGTTTTTTGATTGATTCGTGCCCCGAAACAGTTACAACAACAATGTATCCGTTGAATCCAATGTCAATTACTACACACGGTACCGTTGTTACAGAAATAACGCCAACAAGTCAAATTATTCAAGTTTCAACAAACTTCACAAACGGATCGGCTAGCGAAATATCCACAGTGGCAACTGAACTTCCAGCTAAAGTGACTTACATGGGCGATGCTAGCTTCACTATCTCTAATATTGATACGAATACTAATCTACCGATGAATTTCCAAACGGACACAATGGTGGTCGATATAGAAACGAAACCTAATATAAGGCCGATAGAATCGTCGACGAACCAAATGGAGACTTCGTCTTGGTCTGATCCAAGTACGGTTTTGATGAATGAAATAGGGGTAACCGATGTGAAATTGGAGGAGCCGATTATGACCCATGGAACGTTATTCACCATAGCGAGTACGACACCGATCACTTCGGACGATCCTATGATGTCAGCAGCTACCGTGATGCAAACGAGTACAGATTACGGCAGTGATAATGCATCGAGTCCGCAAACCAATGAGTTAGTCGATATGACAAGTAATAATAGTGAATTGTATACTAGTCCTATCGTGGAAACGTCTACCACGCGATTACACATAAATACAATTACGGTTAATAGTGAGACTGATTTACCGAGTGATTCATTACATATTGTGTCCACGGAAAACCGACCTGATGTTACCACTATTGGGTTTGTGGAAGAGAGCATACCGAAATATATTTTCAACACGAAAAATGATAAAGACATCCTTACCAAAAACCAGTCAGAAGTTATAACTACGGTTGAAGTAACAACAACAGTTGCAGATATGGTCGAAACGACAAACATTTTGGACGTTGCTACTGCACCGATTTTGTCTACAAGGCCCAAGTTTAACAACGACGGTAACTCAGAAACTACGACGTTTGAATCAAATAATATAATTTTTCCTACTGATCGAACAACGTCTTCCGCGAAATCCAAATTGAACGACATTGAATACATAACTACTACTGCAGTTAGTGAAGATATTGCAGTATCCACAACTACAAATGAAATTTTTTCAACAACCGAAAATGTAAATAATACCACTGATAACGAAATAATAAAAGAAGCAGAGTCCAATAGGCATTATCAAATAGTGCCATTGGAGTTGAAGAAAAACGCGAGATCTATGCAGAAATCGAATGATAATTTGCCTACTTTCAACGTAGAATTCGTGGTTTCGAAAGAAGATCTTCGAACGGATTGCAATAGGACAAGAAAAAGAACTGTTATAAAACCGAATAGAATTTTAACGGAATACCCCGAGAATTCCGGCGTTTCTATTACACTTAGAGAACCGAAGAAACGCAGGAAAAGACATTGTAAATTTTAAAACTATATACAATACGTATAATATATAAAACATAATATTACAAAAATATTTTACATCAATCATATTTTATAGATCAGAGCTACAATGCAAATGGCTACCAAAAGTTTAACAGGTACAATACTTACGGACTTCCATCTGGTTGGATAGACAGGGCGTCCGATCCGCTCGAGTTGAACTTATTCAACGCTGGATATCGACGTATTCCATTTTTTACATACACAGCTGTATTGCCTTTTGGATTTATTAATGAGCTCAAGTCACAAGTCATCGAAATTCCTTTAGATGTACGTATAAAAATTATAAATTAAAAGTATATTAACTAAACCTACGTAAATTATATATTTTGAAAATATATGATGAAAGTAGTTTATAGTTTTATATCATTATTATTAATTGTATCATTATACATATTATATACACTTTTATAAGATAGTATATAGGTTGGCAGTGGTGTACCCATGATTAGGCAATGGGGGAGAGGGTTGTGTATATAAATTAAATTATACATTTTTACATTTTTGGTTAGGTTTGTTTGCTCGTACTCTTATTGGATCATTCAATGACCAGGTTTAGTGGTGTATATACAAAAAAATATAAAAATAAAATAAAAAGTATAAATTATAATACATTTATTAGGTTAAAACGTATGAAAAAAAACATTGGGTATAGGTAGTTAATATTATTACTTAATACAATACTAATTTTCTCTGTATTGTTCCAATTTGTGTATATTTACTGTTGAAGCAAGTACAAATAATTATTATTTATTATAAATATTAGAGTCGAATATTATAATTCGTATAATTATTTTTCAGTTATTCGTATAATATTCGTAAAATAATTGAAAATTGTAGACAATTTAAGTACTATAATATGAGTACACTATGGCCATAAAATATATACGGTTATATAAAGAATTAAGGAATTGGTTTCTGGGTAAAAAAAATGTACGAATTTATTGGTTCCTATTATTTTAAAGTAGGTACTTACAGGGTTGTAGCAAGGTCCATCGCCCCTAACGAAAAATTGATAAATCGCTTTGAAAACGGCAAATAAGCAAAAAATTATCATTAGTCAATTATTTTCTATCAACACTTTTATAAATCGATTTATTTTTATAAACTGGCCTTTGAAATATTAGATGGGACAAATGCTCTCTTTGACCTCTTCCCCCCCCCCCAAAAAAAAAAATAATTATATGATGCCACTGCATCCGTGTAGTAATTTTACTCAAAATCATTGAAATTTAGGCTTTAGTATTACTGTGCCCCTGGAACTCTTGCCACGGCCTAACAGCCCTTGGTATTTGTAATTTACGTTGTTAATATTAGTTAAGTAGGTATCTAAATATTATTGAATATATAATAAATGAATAATTAATTAGGTGTATATTAATATCTATATATATATATATATTATTAATCGATACCCAAATCCAAATTAGGATTTAAATTATTGATGAAAATAGGTATACAATATAAATTGTTATTAATATAAAAAAATCCAAGTTTTTTAAAATATTTGGATTTTATTTATTTTTATAAGTATACCTAATAGGTATGCTATATGCGTGTTTTTAATAAACAAAGTGCAAATAAGAAGAAAGTTAATATTTCGTAATTTACTAGTTTCAATCTATAGACATAATTATTGATCAGATTATTATACGTTATTATACGTAATTTAAATTTTAGCATAGTTTTTTTATATCCAATAACAATAGGTGAATATTTCAATTTTATGTCATCAAATGTTATTTTTATTGTGTACTGTGTACGAATAATATGTAATTCTTAGTTACCTACTCGTATATTAGGTATACCTATTCTATATGGCCTAAATTCTGCATGGACAAATATATATTTTTATATTTTTCATTTCAGGAAAATTATATAGTTTTGAGTGTTAAGTTAAGACATTATAACATTTATAATTATATATAGCGTACATATTATATACTCGTATGCATACATTCAAATTAATTTTGTAATTTCCTGTCACCATTGTTCATGCAAGAATGCACATGAAATAATATATAATTGTTATTATTAGAATGTAGTCATATTTAAGAATTGAAGTAATTTGTCAAGAATAAAACTGAAAGTAAATTTTCACCGTAGCTGAAAATTAATACCTTTACGAAAATATTAATCTAACAGACATGCCGCGTAGGTATCTATTAATTATTATATAATATAGTGACGTTCACAGGAATTTTCAATGGGGAGGGGGTGGATATACTGTCCATAATGTGAATCATACAAGGTTTCTTTCATCGTACTCCGGACTCCCCATAATTTATTAATATGTATATAACAGCTTTATTTACATTAGGTTTTAAAAAAATCTACCACATTTTTGGTTAAATTTAGAGTTTAAACACCTATTATCTATCTATTATAATATAAAGATGAGAACATTGTCTGTGTTTGTAGGTATATGTTAGATTTTTTTTAAATGTTAGTTTTAAAGAGAAAAATAATCATTTTTAAATTACAATATTGGAAATATCTACTAATTTCTTTCTTTCAATTAACATTTAAAAGAAAATCTATCTCACAAACATAGAATACGTATATATCATCTGTAATTTCTATAATTAGTGTTTAACTTAACCAAAATGACCCAATTTAAATTCTACGTATCGTGATTTTGCTATATAATATATTAACGGTTTGGCAATTATTTACTTTACCTTACGTCAATCATAACCTTATATTATAAGTATGCTTTAAATATTTTTCAATAAGAATAACAACTTTATTTTAGGTATTAGATGTATATAGAAATTATAGTAAAGATAAAAATTAGTAAAAAATCTTGGTAAAAATAATGTGAGGAGTATATCCCTCAAATTCCCCCATATGTAGGTCTCTGATTATAGGTATACGTAAGTACCTATAAATAAATAAAATATATATTATTATGTTAATATATTAGGTACTTATTATAAATAAAACGTATTGAATGAAATAAAATCCAAGACGAGTATTTTAAAATAAATATATAATTTATAATACCTATATTATATTAATAACTAGGTATAACATATATAGAAAATATAAATTTATAGATATACGTAAGTATACGGTTTGTGTGCATTTGTCTGTTTATTAAAGGATCCCAAGTACACGTTAATGATACTGATGCCAAACCATTCGAATGGTCTATCTGAACTTCTGCTGCTTCTGCCGACGATGTCTCTACGGAACATACATAATTCGCTGAAACCAACTGCCGTTCACGCAACTATACCCACGTTCAAGTACACAGCCAAAGTAGATTTAACTTCAGCTTTACAACAGGTGATTGACCGTTTTCAAAATAGTAAAAAAAAACACTCGCTTCGTACAATTCATAGATAATTCATACATCATATTATTACATACTTATATATTAATACACGCACAATTAAGGCGTATACCTAATCATTTACTCGGACAAGCAGACCGTGCAATTTATAATAAATAGTGTAGTTAGTGTAGATATATTATGTTTTCCTTAACCGGTGAGGTTCAAGGACATAATGCGTCAAAGACCTACCACAGCAGCAGCTTATAACCATTGTTATTATACCTATCACACGTCGTGGACCGTAGTGGTTGCCATCGCCTACGTGTACTTTATACCTGTTATAATAATACATTATACAAGTATAGATACTAAATATGGGAGGAGGTTCTAAAATTTTAATACTTTTGCTTAGTTGGAGGAAGATTTACTGCTCCCCAAAACCCCTCACAGAATTTCAAAATAAACTCGTATAATAAGAATTTAAGTAGGTATAGGAAATATAGTACCTATTTTAAATGATATCAAGATATCAGGTAATATATAAATTATACAACTATATTATATTGTATAGTTTATATAGATTCATATATTAAGTTCTTATTCGAGAAAGAAATTAAAATAAGAATTCTTAATAGAAAAATAGGAGTCCGTACGTTAGCTAAGTACATCATAATAAAAGGAGGGATGGATTATTTATGTAGTTAGTGCTAATATAATATAAAATATATAATTTCTTTATATATATATCTAAAGAAAGGAATATGATGTGAGAAACTTGCAGACTTAGGTAAATTACTTTTTAAAAGTATTTGGAATATATATTCCAAATACTTTCAAAAAAAGTATTCAGAATATGTATTCGAAAACTTTATGATTATAGTATTCTCTAAGTATTTGAAATACTCCACAAAATATATTCCAAATACTTTAAGAATACTTTTTTTTACTAGATTTCAACAACAAAAATAGTATCAAATTATAATATTATTATATTTAATCATTTATTTTCGTGTACATGAATATAATAATAGGTACAATTTATAATACACACCTACCTATATTAATTATAAATTATATCCAAATTTTAATATTAAAGTTCAATATTGTTTAATTAATTTGAATAATAAGTGAGTAGGAACTTATTTTTTTTTTTGTTATAATTAGTATTATATACCTATATAAGATCTCATATCACTAACTACGGTAATTAGGCACTTAATTTCTTATAATAAAATAATATATTTGAACTATTTATTTTATCAATAAAAATCATTATTATTTAAATCAATACATTTCAAATTAGATAATAATATTACTGTCCACACTAAATATATAGTTGAAAACAAAATAAGATAATATAATATACTATAAAATATTATGCACTTATGCACAAATACAATTTACATTGACGGACAAATAATATTATTTTTAAAAATGCAAATTCACCTTAATAAAGTATTAGAAATACAAGTATTAGAAACACTTATAAAAAATATTCAAAATACTGTATTGTATACTTAAAAAAAAAGTATTTAAAAAATATTCGGAACACCTACTTAAAAAGTATTTTGATTAAAATTTATTTGATTAAATTGAAAAGTCAATTTGACGATCGGACTTGGTTTTAAAGTTATATCAAATTGAAATTTAACGATTCTATCCTATTGTATATAAGGTATATTTTTTTTGTATATCACAACAGCGTCACATATTCTTCATGCGCGGGGTTGTAGGTTCGAAGTTATATTTTACTTCTATAATAAGTTATATTTTAATAATTTTTTTGTACTTTTTTTGTTCATTATATTATATTATATTATCACATTATTAGTATAATCTAGGTACAATAATTGTCAAGTATATCCATTGAAGTTTCGCTCAGAATCGTTTTTTTTCGAAAAAAAATGATTTATCATTGCTTTCAAATTCAATATATTCGTCATCATTATCCTACCCAACGTGCGATGTGCTCCCTGGCTTTTTTTTTTTTACTTACGACTAAGGTCTGAGGCCCGACCACATTTTTAAAACTTCAGCGCCACTGCCTAGTAAGTACAGTGGCACACTTATAGGTATACATAATAAATACAAACAACTTTTATCTTTTATTCTAGAGCAGGGGTCTCCAGTTTTATATTCGAGAGCCATATGAAAAATTAAACGTACTTAGCGGGCCAAAAATTATAAACACAAATTATTTTTTTTATTATTTCAATATTCTAGACTTTAAAGTTTAAAATACAATTTAGTTGAAATCAATCAAATCATGAGTGTAACTTGGGCAGATTTTATGTAGGAAGACAAACTATATTACAGTTCAATGAAGTATATAGGAGGGGAAAGGGTAACACCACAAAAATTAAAAATTAATCTTGTATGAATTTATTTATTCTTTATTTTTTTTTATTAAATTATGATTCTATGTTATTTTTACATTTCTATATATACATTTTCCGTATATAACTGGTCAGGTCCGTCCCGAAGAAAGATTTTTTTTGGAGGGGGGGATGAAAATGTAAAATAAATTATATAATACTTATATTCTCTTCAAAACATAAAATAAGCAAAAAAAACTTTTTTCCCATTTTGCCGACTACAATCCTAATAATTTCTAGTTTGCCGACTTAAAATTCCAAAATACTTTATAAACATGAGTGAATAAGCAAAAAAAGGACATCGACTTTTTCTACTATTTGCCGACTGAACTTAAATTTGCCAACTAAACTTAATTTTGCCGACTGCCTTCCGAGATGAGGGGTGAGGCACCCCCTCCCACGGGCCGGCCCTGTAACTGGTAAATGATAAATATATAAATAACAAAAAGTAATTAAAATACTATTAAAATTAATTATAATATTAAAAAATAAATAATTTAAAATGCTATAAAAATTAAAATTAAATAGGTAGGTACATCATGACAATAATTAAAGTCTTCTTCGTCTCTGTGTACAATTTGCATTGAAATTTGAAGTGGGTGATTATTTTATCAAAACTAATTTTGAAAATTCTTTCTATATGTAATAGTCAATAGAGTTAAATTACATTATATTTCTTGGCCTATACTTTTACTATACTATTATAACCCGTCCAGTTCATCAGCGCCTTTGGCGACCGTGTTACATTTTTAAATTTGTAAGAGTTATTAAAATTGCGGAAGCACAGATATGTTGCTTACATAATTTTTGAGGTATCTCTATGGAATACTTCCGAAAAAATACTAATTACCCAATAATATCCATGATAATATAAAAGTCGCACATTATAGATATCACACATTGTTCAATTAATTTTTTTGAACTCTTGATATGGTCAACGTGTGATGTCACCGAGGGCGCAGATGAACTGGTGGGGTTATAGGTATTTCTAGTAAACGTTTTAAGACGACGGAGAGACGAAAAAAACCGTTCACTAGAAGCAGAACTTATTGAGATTGACAACTTATAAAAACAGAACGAATTGCTTCAATTTGACAACTCCACCTTTACTATGATAGCACTTTGTCATTTGATAATCAACAAAATATATATTATAATATAGCACAGCAGTTGAGCGGTATAAAAATAATGGGTTATTTTGTCATGGGTATGTCCTTACTCCTTACCAACACGATCAAGGTGGTAGAATCATGATGAACATACATAATATTGATTCTGTGGTAACGGTTACAACTTTGACGCTCAAATTACCTCTGTTTTATCAGTTATAACATAGGTAGGTACCTATATATATCAGCATTATTTTGTGTCAACAATAATTTTGTATTAATTGCATCAGAGAAAATATTATTGTGTTCAGAAAATTTTTGTGTCTCGTTTTAAAGTTCTGTAGATTATTATATTTGATTATAAATAGTAGAGTACCTATAATAGATCCTATATTAGATATCTAATTGCAATAAATATAATACAAATTTCAAAAATTAATTCACAAAATAATATAAATTAAAAAATTAATTTACAAAATATCAAGTTACATTAGGGGGGCAACCACCCTTTCTCGCCCATCCCCAATTTAACGCTATGAATCAGATAAGCTCCCGAAAAACTATAAATACATACGTATTTCAATTGGACAAAACAAATGTTATACCTACACATTTAATTGTACATTTTTACAATTTATACTGTACTAAGACTAAGCATAAACAGCTAAATCAATTTATCTAGTAAGATAAAATCTATCAAAAATGTTATCATATTGCAATATTGGCGATTCGATTTAGGTACGAACCAAATTATTAGTTTTACGAAATCGTCCACCCGAAAAATCACTTAAAAGTTAAAACATTAATAACCAAAATAACAATCGAGTTTTCAAAGATGAAATGGAAAATAATATAGACGCCTATACCTACCACACTTTGCTTTTCGTACTGCGCACGTAATTATGGGCGTAATAATTATCATTATTTTTCGGTTCACAGATCGGTATTCAAGACGTGTTCTACAGATACAGGGCCGACCTTTCGTTCATGTCACCGGACGCTCGGCTGTATGTCAGTTCAATCCAACAAGTGGTGTCCGTGACGGTGAAAAAGTACAACACGCCACCGGGTAAATGTAGTCCGCCTAAAATATTATGTTAAAAATCTTGAGTGGGGGGATTGAACCCGTCTATATAAACGTATATATTATAATGGTGTCTTTATATATGTATATACTATATACACATAATATATACCTACTAATATATCGACGCTCCCAACGAAGAGCGAAGTAACTCACTTTTTTTCATTTTTCAGTTTATCTACTTATATTGTTACGTTTTTTTTTTTGTTTTCTCACGAAAACGGTAGTATAATATCTAACTTGCCAAGAAGTTTATAAATGGAATATTTTATAAAATCCCAATATTGTCGTTTCCGCCGAAAACGGGCGAATTTTTAGTTAAGTATGTCCTTTTAAAATAATTATTATTACCCGCGAAAAAGAACGTAACTCAGTTTCTATTTTTAAAATTAGTACAAATGTAGATAATAACAATAATGGTATTGGAATTACCATAATTTTATCATACTATTAAATAATAATGATAATAATTACTTTTTATAAATTTTTCCTTTCCATAGAATTTTTTTTTTCCATAAAAAAAACGTAAGTCAAATAAAAAAATAAAAATATGACTTAAGGTCAGTTACAGAAAGATATTAAAAAAAAAAAAAACAAAAGCAATTCCTCTTCTAATATTAAAAAATAGAAAAATATTTAAAAAAAAGCAAAATATTAAAAAATTTAAATGCAGATTAAGAATTTAATTTACAAAACTATTCTCCTGAAAAATGGTAAAAAGCAAATTACTTTACTTCCCTCTTTGTTGGGAACGTCGATATATTACTATATAGGTAGGTACCTATACCTATAGAATATAGATGCATATATATATATAGAAGTATAGAACTTATGTGTACAACCACTTTGTCGGTTATACGAGGTTAGGTTTGTACACACGGGTGGGAACCGAATACTGCAGTGACCATGAAAGATAGTATTTATCCTCCACCGTCCGTTTAAAATCAGATTTGCGGACGCGAGGCGTTGTCCACCGCGATCGGAAATTGCCGGAAAAACTCTTCACGGCTAATAGCCGCCGTCCTTCGTTTGCAATACTGCGATATGGCAATTTATATACTTACATTATTGAATTATATCGTGTAAATACATAATAATATATCTCCTGTATAGTTTCCCGTCCTATATATATATATCTTCCAACTCCCAAGCAATAACTTTTTCACTCTTTCACTTACATATATGTTCGAATGCCTGCAGTACAATAATGTATTTATAAATCTATGGATTCACTAATTGTAAATCTACAATTTTAAACAGGCGGATTGCATAGTGGAAACATGCTATACATTATAAAATATAAATAAATAATTATGGATAAATTTTGATCGTACGCAGTGTCCGCGGTATGAAAATAAAACGATAGACTGCAGTAGGTACAAAGTGTCCGTTTCCCGTAAATACCAGCTATATAATATATTATATATATCATGTATATTAGGTAACGAGGGTTTAGCTCAAGGACGCATTCAGAAATATCAACCAGGAGGGACAGGGCCGTCTCGTGAGGGCAGTGGCGTTATTTGGGGGGTGGCAACTCATACATTTGCCCCAGTCTAAACTTTAACTCAATCTCAAGTCGGCAAATTTAAAAATTTTAATTGTCCAATATTTTTGTAATTGACGTTTTCGAAAATGGAAATATAAA
>JAIPRL010002405.1:45303-60645 GCA_025469235.1 Pemphigus obesinymphae | reverse complement strand
AGCCCCAGCCTACAAAGCCGCCCCAGCTTACAAACCAGCTTACCCGGCACCAGCTTACCCGGCACCAGCATACTCCGCCCCGGCCTACAAGCCAGCGTACAAACCCGCATACTAACTCCGTTAGTTCGACTCATATTTATCTTCCCATATGCATCTCAGAGCCGCATAGTTCACAACGAGCTATACAGTACGGCTTTTACAGTCATTCGTCATTGTTAATCGTGCACACAACACCTCATATGCGAAACACGTGTATTTATTATTTTGTAAATATAGTTTCATATATTTACGAGTTATAACCGTACTTGTTTTTATTTATTTTTACCCGTGCTTTTTGCGACATTTTGACATTCCGTGGACTCAGTATGAATAGGTTCTAAATAAAATAATATAAATAAATTTACATACTAAACTGTAAATAACACCTGTTGAGAATGAACCTTTTCATTCTAACACATAATTTATTTATTGTTGGTTGAAAATGTTTCATAATGAAAATGCGTCTTGTTCAATTTTGTCGTCGATATCAATAAAACGAAAACTTTGAACATTACAAAACCACGATAAACATTAATTATAGTACCTACTAATAATTACACAGTTTGTAATGATATAATATTGTACAATAATATTGTTTCATAGTTCGGTTCTATTAATCGTTGTTTTAAATATTTACAAAAATTTGCATTTATCTTTTAGTTTTGATGAATTTAGCACTATTTAATTGTCTGAAAATCGGCAATATTTTTCGTTAAAACATGATTTTATGCCTAGGAAGACGCTACCCGTCCAAAATAACAGACTAAAAACGAGTTTTACACAAACATAAAATACCGGACTTCGATCAAAATGAAATCACCATTATTGTATTTCACATAAAGGAGAACAAAATCTGTATTTTAGCTTTTTTATTTTTTATTTATAAAGTTATTTTAAATTAAGTTTAGTATATATTTTAAATTAACTGTTGAATTTATGATTTTTTAGACGTTTATAATACAAAATTGAGACAAATTATGAAAAAATGAAAATTCTATGTCGTAGCTAATCTACGATTTAGGTTTTCTTCTATATAGTAACAAAATGTGTAGATGTTTTTGATTTTAGTCCCGGTAATTTATATTCGCTTAAACACTATTTTTTGCTTTTTAACAAATATTGTGAGTACACAATAATAAAAAAAAAGGGTACTGACACAGGACTATTTTTAATTACTTTTATAATATATTTAAATATTTTTAAATTGTAAAACTTAATGTACAATTTCATAAAACTTGCTTATTCGAAAAAGCCAGTGTGTAGCGTTCTCTTAAAAGATAAGTTTATGAAAAAAGTGAGTTTTGAAAAAATTTAATTTAGAACTTTTTTATACTAATCCCGCGATTTTATATGATTCAATTAATGACGCAATCCATTGATGAATATATTAGTTAACTGCAGTTATTTAATATTTCGTCGATTTAAATTCACAGTTTAGTATATGAATGACAAATTTATTTTATATCTTCAATCTCCACAATTTAAGTAGCCTTGTTACGACCGAATATACAATTATTAATTGATGAAAAATGAACATTGATAAACATAGATAATATTTTACAAGTAGTGGCGGACTTACGAGAGGGGACGAAGGAGATTTATCTCAATATATCCTACTTGATATTTTTCATACCCAATTTTTGTCTTATTTTCCTTACATTTCAATTTCAAATTTTGTTTAAATATTTCTTGAGCTCATTAATTTTAGATTTTTAGATTTTTGAACAGAAAAAGTGGAGTTTTTGAGTTTTTAAGTTTTTTTAATGGTATATTGGTTCCATAGTTGATACTTTGAAGAGGTAATTTTTCAATTTTTTCAGCAGTGTTCTTAAGCGCAAAGAAAAATTCCCTTTTATAACAGAAATATTTATTAATTTATGTTATTTTTATGACACCGAAACTCTGATCGAAATCGTTTTATTTAATTTATTTTTCGTTTTATTCCCCTTATTAAAATTTGACAAACGAAGTTTACATTTTAAATATTTTAATTATATAACATAATTATTTTTCCAAGAAAATAACAGTTATTAATATCATTTAACACTGTATCAGAAAATAACATTGTTTTTAAAAATGTATATACCTATATACTGTCTTTTTAAAGCAAGTTGAATGAACTTTCTATATTATCCATTCATATAAAAACATACGATTAAATACGGAGAAAATAATAATAATATGATATTTAAATGAAATCGCCAAAAAAAACTAGAATTATTTTATAAATTACCTATATATTTTAATTCGGCTGATCTTAAATAATAGGGAGGTTATGCAAAGAAGGAAATGAAGAAGAAGTATATTTAAATATTTATTAATTATTATGATATAATCTTACCTTATTATGTTTTATTCAAATAATTTTACACGAATTGGATCTATATTTTGTTGTAAGAAAATGTGTATCTGTGGTTTTTGTGTGTTTAATGGTTATCAAAAGTGGAAATATCGAGGTCAAATTTTGTGTGGTTTTATGTACAATACTGCGTGTTTGAGAATTTAATTTGTAAATAATATACAGTTCAATACATAATATCTGTCCATCATAACCATATCTCGTTGATTTAATTAAATGTACCTATATTATTGAATCATAATAAGAGTAATAATGATTGACATTACGTTACAATAAAGTGATGATTTGTCATGCTGTATACTAAAGACAATCGATCATGGTTTAGTACCTATACATATTATCATTGATTATAAGTGTAGATTTAATGATATTATTTTAGATATTCCATGTAGATAATACTATTACAGCATTTCATTAACAGTTGTATTTCTTAACTAGTAATTTATAAAAAAAATTAAAAATTAATTTTGAACTTTTTTTCCCGTCATAATTGGTTAAAAATAAAAGTTTTACTAATTATTAAAACATTTCGTTAATTAATTTCATTTAAGATGTTAAATTGACATTAAATGTCTAAATATTTTGATTTAATTACCAATCTGTAATAATTACATTTAGTACATAACTATACATACTATATTGTTGCTTATAGTTCGTACACATAACATTAACATAGTACATATTATCGAAGATATAATAATGTTCATAATATACAGAGTAAAAATAAACTAATGAACGATAAATGCCGTAAAGTTATCGAACTTACAAGATAATATATTTCTCAAGCCGGGTTGCACAAATGACCTATAAAGACAGATCGCATAAAATATATGTTATCGATTCGATAAAAAAAAACAAATGAATGTCATTATCGAGCCATTAAAGTATACTACTCGTCTGATACACAAATATACTAAATTTAGAAATATAGAATTTTTAGATAAATTACGAAAATAGTTTATAAGCTAACTATAGGTACAAATTATGTTATACATTAAAAAAATACGTTATCAAAACATTATCAGCAGCTATATTCAGACGTAAGAAAACTAGAGAGAGAGAGAGAGAGAAAGTGAGTATGTTTATAGCCTATAAAGTTAAGGGAACGTCGCACAACACTGACGTAACAATCGACAAATTGTAGCTGGACAATACTGTGGGATTTTGGACAGACAGATTCCAATTTTGAAAAAAATTTTGAATTCAACTACTAGGGATCGATCGAAGCGATTTAAAAAACTGTTTGGTCATGTACATTAATCATATTTTAGTATTTAACGTTAAAATGCTTCCACATCAAACCCTAGAAGACACGTCGACAAATTAAAATCTGTGTTCAGATAGCGTATATTTTCTCGGTTCGATAACGGAAATAAAAAAGTCGGCCACACGACCCGGTAACGGAAATCCCATCCGTATTAGGGGAAAATCGAATCGGCCAATAATATTATCGTTGCCTGCAGTTATCAATGTTAAACATTGACGTTTATCGCCACCGTCTATTTTTCGTTTTTTTTTTTTTTTCGCGACCGTACGACCATATATATATATATATATATATATATGTGAATATCGTATGAAACGTATTTTTTAAATTGCCTATATAACGGAGTGAATTTTCAGCATTTGTGAATGTATAAGAAGGGCATATACACATAAGGGTAAGTTAAAGAAATGTCGAAGACAATAATATTTATCAAACTAACCTCGCACCCATTTGTTATTAACAATATGCGTCGTATTATTCGTTTGCGTTGAGTAATAATAATACCTATATTCGTTATAAAAACACGCCTGTACGACATGTGCAATACACACATACTGCCGGTCGTTAACTATTGTTTCGCGCGTTCTTTCGCCAACTCCTCCCCGTCAAAAGCGCGTGTAAATCGATCGTTGCAGCATTCGAAATGACCGTACACGCGTATATAATATGCACTTTTGCCCGTTTTAATATTTATGCGCGCGTGTTATCAGCTATTTCCCCCACCCACCACCCCGTTGCGCGCGTGCACCGTCGTGATAATAATAATAATAATAATAATAATATCGTAGCGACGCCCAAAACGAGCGCGTAAATCATTGGATAGATCGATATCCGGAGATCAGCCGTACGAGAACGGGCCCGTTTATACGCGAACCGTGCAATATAAAATATGTTATGATAATAATATAAACGCGTGTACACTATAATGTTATAACAATATACTAAAGCTAAATAATATTATTATTATTATTATTAGGTATTATTATTATACACTACCTATATAACGCGTGTGCCGTTGAAAAAATGAAACGGAATGTTTCGAGAGGAAAAAGAGAAATAAGAAGGGAAAAAACCGTAAAGAATAACCGTATTAATATAATATACGGTCCGTTGGTAACTGTATTGCACATTATATGCATAGGTATAATATATAATATAATATACCGAGCCGCCCGTTTATCGGGTCAATGTCGGCGGGACCACGCGCGCCCGACGCCCGCTCATACAGGTTTAAGCGTCTTTTTTTTTTTCCTTTTTCTCTCTTAACGAACATTCCCGCGTTATGTAATATTTTTATTCGTTCGTTTACAATGGTACCTATTTATAGACATTTGTGCACATCGTATTCGACCGGTGGACGTATGAGCATATTTTAAACATATTTTGACACGCCACGATAATATAAATATCATTATAATATACGATAATACGAGTAGGTATACTGTACGCGATGTACTCGATCGTACCGTAACACGATCATAATTCGTCTTCAGACGATTTACCGATTGTTTTTCCATCTGGTAAATCCAAAGCGTTCGTTTCGTACGCGACGTGCCGAAAATACTTGCCGAATTTTTTTCGGCGACCAAATGGTATTTCGAGTTCCGCGCGGTGATGCCGCCGCATTGCGGCACTCGTGATTTTCGGTTGATTTTGGTAAATTTTAATGTCACCGATATGCCAATATAGTAGTCTTACAATTTTCATTTTTTTTTTTATCCGAAAATAATACTTTTCGACCCGTATACAAGACTATTGACGCTATCATACTAGTATATATAAGTACTGTACGCGATGAGTGTACCGCCTATATACTCGTTTTCCGGTAGCGAACGTCATTTTTTTTTTTTTGATTTTTCGACTATTTCAATAAACGTGCGAGGAAAAAGCCAAACCACGAAGGTGAAAAAACCGATTATTTCCCTCGTAATTCCGAGAAAAAAGGATATCTAAAATTTCGGAATTTTCAAATTATATAGGAGTACCTATACTCATTTTATTATTATACAGCAGGTAGGTACGCACTTAAGTTTTATCATATTTTTTAAACATTTAAAATTAAATTAAATTTTCACAAATGTATTTGATTTTTGTATTAACGATATAATATGATTATATATACACATCACCTAGCTCTCATTGGCGGTAATTTGGGGGGACTTGGGGGGCTCAGCCCTCTAAAAGTTTGACAAGCCCCCTAAAAAATGGTTTGAAAAGTGATTATATTTAAATGTATGTATATATATATATATATGGTTACATTTCCTAAGTGATGTAAGAACATTTCGTTCGGTAAAAATAAAATGTATCGTTTTCACAAACCCATAACTACCCATTTTTGTTTTGATTTATCGATTAAACATAAAAATGTTAATGAATCTGTTTCTATGGAAGAATAAGCAGACTGTGAATCTGAAAATTATTCTATATCCATTATCGATGTGACAAACCGCACTGATTTAGGGGGCCTATATATTCAGGACCTATTCAGCCCGAGTGAGGTATGGTAGGTAAATATAAATTATAATAAAAATAAAGCGCAGTGTTATTTTACTTTTTATAGATTTTAATTTGACCTATCTAGATATCTAGTATCTAGTATACTACTCTAGGTATGTTCAATATTCTAATAAAATACTGTATTAAAATAGATATTGTTATTAAAAATGCTCTGGATACAAATAGAATGGTAGTTGTTCCGTTTTTTAATCATCGGACAATATAGTGTAGCATTATTATTTTAGATTTGAACTTTTAATGCAAATATAAATCATTGTATTTGAAAAACGAAGTTCAGTATAATATTTATTTCCGATTTATAAAAAATTGTCATCATTTTCGATTGGAAATATTTTTCTTGCATTTAAAAATACTATTTAAAAAGTCGACCTCTTCATAGTACCAACTAGAATAAATTAATCAAAAACTCTTTACCATAAAAGACTTACTCGACTTCTTCAAATCATAAAAGTATACACACGCATAAAAAATTTCAAAATTTTTTATTAACTACTGTGAAAACGTGTTCAAAAACTTTAGACATTTTTCTCGTGGCTACTTAGCGCTCTAGTAAAAATACTTATTTGGTAAAAATTTAAGTTTCTGACATTATTATTTTTCGATTTATAAAAATGTTTGTCAATAATTGTCGATAATTTTCCTTTACCATAGATAAGAAAACTACTGGGAAAATCGATAAATACCTCTCTAAAGTACCAACTAAAATTAACTTTTATCCAAAAAAAACTATTTATCTTAAACTGCTACTTCACTCCTTCTATTCAAAAATGTCTATATATATATATAAAAACACGTCTTTGTAAAATCCATTAATTTGTTTAACTATAGTATTTAAATTACTTTAGATTAAGCGGAAACACCACTGTGAACATATAAAAAACGTAATTTTTTTTTTTTTTTGCATACTTTTAATTACATTTTTTAAAGTGTCCCCATTTTGTAGCTTATTGAATTGTTATCAATTGGACTTGCATTTATTACTGGATATTTACAAGAATAAATCCCTTTTAATACTTTGGGGTCTAATAAAAAACAATTCTACTTTTTAAAAAAAACTGTTTTATTTGCTATTTAATTTATAATTAATTAAATTACACAAACAGCCATATTTTAGTCATATTTAAAGAAACCTAATGAGCATTACATAGTATAATAGTAGGTAGGTACGTGTAAATATTATTTTAATTGTGTATTCACTATTCCATAGTTCAGCAGCTGATATATTATATAATCAAGGGAATATATGTATCGTTTATCATAATATGATCTTCATTTATAATCAGCAAACGGAATGTAGTTTGTTTTGTTCTTTTTTAATTTTGCTGTCTGCCATATACAACTTTTTATTTATTTTAACTTTATTTGCATACTATCAAATAGAAACAAATCTGGAAGTTTTGAACTATATACCTATACTTTTTGAAAATGCTGGGCATAAACGAGGTAATACGTTAATAATTAAGTTAAATGTTAAATTAATTCAAACTTTTAACTTAGCTCTTTATATTTGATTTTTGTTAACTTAACTTATTTTTGGTTGTATTAACATTTAATTAACGAGTTTCTTTCAATTAAAACTCATAGTTAAGTTAGTTTTAAAATAATTGATACATTTTGATTTTTCTATATTAACTTAACTTAATCGTTAAGAAAAAGAAATAACTTTAAACTTTTAAAATGTTTTTCCATTAATTTAACTTAACTGAATTAAAAAAAAATCATCAACTTACCCGGCATTGCTTTTTGAAAGTTTAGAAGATTTATTTTTAATTTTTCTTTAAATTATACGAATATACGATGATTATTATAAATATAAAGATTATAATTTATAATACATAAAATAATATATGATTTAAGTTTTAATGTTGTAACGAATAATTGATATTAATCAAAGATCCTCTAATTATCGTAATATCAGTAACATGTATCGTACAAAAATATAAAATGAAATGTTACATCAAATGTTCACCAATTTCGTCTATACAATACCTTTCCAGATTTTTGCAGATTTAATCTATTCTAACTTTGACCTACTTTTAAGTATTCTCTCAATACAATCGAATTTAATATAATGATTTTTGAATCGACTAATAATTCATTGAAAATTAATGATTTCAATCCGATAGGTAACAGGTCAGAAGGTCTTTATACTCTACCATAGCAGCTTTCAGTGGACCGGTGATGTATCGACGATTTAATAATTCAATTTTTGTCCCACCCATTTCAGTTAATGGACATCCAAAATCACGATTCCTATTCAAGGATCCATTGTAATTAAACATAACGCAAATGTTGTAATAGATAATACTGCAGGTATTACTAATAAAATACGAGTACACAATTCAAAATATACGCAATTATCCATAAATAAATATAAAAATTTCTCGTGTTATTATTTTTATAATTGGATAGTCATACCCATTAATATTTAATTTTGAACCTCAGGCATTTATTAAATTAATGTAAAATAATAAATGTTTAAAGTTTAATATAGAATAACATTTCATTGAATATTTAAACATTAAATTTTTAAAAATGAATGTTCAGGATAACCTTTAAAAAACTATGTTTAATTTAACATTATAATTTTGTTTATATTTCAATACTTAGGGCCTATAGGATAAATTTCAGAGGAGACAGACCTAAATAAATTATATTATTTTCATGTTATAAACTACCAGTTTTAGCAATAATCCATAATAAAGTTATTCTCCAAGAGGATATTTCCATTCCATAATCCCCCATAGTCACCTATGGAAATTGAGTTAAAAAAAATACAGGGGTATCTAAACCACGAAAATATAGATCCAATTATCAGCTACCTGAAATAAAGGTATTTTAGAATTGAGAGTTAATTGCCCGTGAAATAATATACGATAATATCGTTATTGCGAATTTAAAAGTAGTCAAATCGATTCGGTCTGATGTCAAAATGTGTTTTACATTCCGGTATATAACATACTAAAAATCGGTTTTTTTATATTCTCCAGAGAGGGCTATGTACCTCCTCTGCCCTCCTAATAAGCACCTATGTACAGGAGATTTAAGCAAAAGGGGAGGTAGACAAAACCATGAAGCGTTAAGTTTACTTTCCCTTAAATTATGAGCAATCCAAAATTCGATTTTGGACTACCCAAAAAAGCGACTTTTAGTATGTTAATACCTTAGTGTACAGTACATTTTTCCATCGGTTCAAGATCATTCTGACCGCCATTTAATGTACTGCGGTGAATCAAAAAATTTCTTCTCCCCTGCTGTGTCTGTAATCGTATACGATTACTGGAGCATTTATATGTACCCATAATTCCGACTACGTTTATCATTGGAATGTATCCCGATCGGTTAAGCGTGATTAAAAAAAATTGTTAAGTAAGTAATGGTCGGAAGTTCGAATCCAACCACCGGAATTAAGATTTGTTGCGAAATTTACAGCAAAAAAATAAAACATGTTCTGGGAAGGTAGTACAATAATAAGATGGAAGGAAAAATACAATAAAAATGCATGGTTGCTTGCAAAAAAATTTTCGGGAGGGGGGAGGGGTTTAGGAGAACGGTTTAATATTGCATTGAACCTTGTCATGCAATGTTGTTGAACCTTCAAAAATTTTTCACAGAAGGTTGACTGAAAGGTTTAGCAATATCGGATCAAACCAAATTTAATGTTTATTAAATGTTTATTTAATATTAAACATTACATTTAAAGGTTGCATACAAGGTTTAATAAATGTTTAAATGTTTATTGGGTACAGTACGAAAAAACTAGAAGCACTCAAACAAATTATATCTTTTCAAATTTAAAAACAATTTAAATTAATTTAACCAAAAATAATATTTTAAAATTCTTTTTTAGGCATCATATACATTAATATATAAAAAAATAATTAAAATATCGGTTAGATTCATGTAAAAATTAATTCGAAAAATAATGTAGAATATTTTAAAATAGTAAAAACTACTTAAATATGTAAACTTTCTATTAAATTTCCTATACATATTTTCATACTCTCGAAACGGTTATTCTATCTTTACATTAAACTAATATAGCCAATAGAGAACAGCTTTTGATATTTTAAAAATTTATGTTAAAGTCAAGCATAAAATAATACTTGAATAAATTGTTATAAGTAAGATATTTGTACCAAAAAATTTTATCTATTGATTTTTAATATATGAAATGGGGAAATTACAATTTATAGGTATTCACAAATGAAACATAATTGATGTCAAGTACTAAAAAAATTAACCCATTAATATGTTTTTATTGTATTTTTCATTTTTAATACTGAATTTCATTTTGAAAAGTTCGCCAGATACAGATGATAGAAGTTGGTCCGTTGTCCCTTATTTCCCCTACGTTTATATAATATTTCCGTTAAAAAAGGTATTTTTTTCTTTACGCTGAGGAAAACTACTGAAAAATCGAAAAATAACCTCTTTAAAATACCAATTAGAACTAATTTGTTATCAAAAATACACTTTACTCCAAAACCCATATGCTCGATTTCTTCTTATTCAATACCCAAAAAATGTATAAAGATAATATATATATATATATATATATATTATATTTAAAACACGTCATCTTAAGACCTATACATTCTTTGTTTCGCTTAGAATCTAAAATGATACCTTGAAATAATGAAGATACCACTTTGAAGTGGTTGAAAATAATTATACAACAATTATTAATAATTAATAAATTAAGCACATATACTTTTATATCTTACAATAAATACGGTACACAAAAATAGTTCATGATACGTACTTATATACTTATACTTAAAAACAGTAGCGTATTTTTAATTTTTATCAGGATGGGGTTCTAGCTGTTATAATTCAAATAAAAAAAAAAGTTAGTAATACAATTTATAGTTTTTTAGGTGAATAAAAAAGTCACGAACTTTGCTTAAAATTGATAAGCAATCTTTTATTTCTGTCACACTACATGATTAGAAACAGACAGATTTAATCAATGTGCTGAGCAGTAGGTACACGTAAATTGCTAAAAGATGTGATATTTTATGTGTGTCTAAACTCCTTTAAATTTACCTGACAATGATGCCACACCATCATATCCTTGACCTCTTAAATACTTGGAGTCGATGCCAAATTTTTGAAAATTATCAATTATTAATTTTGCCAATCCTTTTCCTGTCATATCAGTTATTGGCAAAAATTGTAAAAAATTTTCAAGTAACTCAAGATTGTTAAATTCAACATACCTATCACACAAAGACACTTATTCTATTTCTGATACATCAGCTGTTTCGTCAGCGAGAATAGAAAAACATTTTGATGCATTTACTCTTGTAACTATTTTATCAAGTAATACCATATTGCAAACTTCAATTATTGCATTTTGACCTATGGCACTAGTGTATATTTAATTGTCCCAGGACCTTCAAGATACGACCTTAAATCACCTTGAACTCTGTAAGTTACAGACTGTAACGAAGAATTTTCATAAAATTGCCTTCATTGTTCGTTTTGTAATCTGAGCAAGTAAAGATTTTACCTGGATCTCGATGTTCTCTAAGAGCTACATTTTGTTGACCACACAAAATTATTGCTTGAATAATGGGAACTATATTTTGACAATTTCCCATCACTTCTCTTGCTTTTTCATGGTCAATATGTTTTTTAATCGATTTAGTGAGATTTTTAATCATATTTAAAAAATTATCCGAATCCAAAATATATTTTTTATTGTACTCTAAGTTCGAGTGGTTTTTGAAGTACTCCAATGCATGTCTCCAATTATAAAATGTTATCATTACTGAAGAGCCTAATGATTGATTATTAATTCCAGCTGAATATTTAGAAAAAGCTACAAAACATTTATAATAACGCTCCATTGTCAATAGCAGAGTATACTAACCAAGGATAGTTAGAGAACCATTTAAACTGAAACATTAAATATCTTGCCTTCTTGTATTTACCAACAATGAATATTTTTACTGGAAAATTATAATTTTCGTCTGGAATCCGTATTTATTTAATATTTCATCTATTTCATTTCGGGTCAACACTTTTTTTACGTAATGAAAAACATCATAAATATTCGAATGGGATAACTTAAGGATGCGCGTGACAGTTTCTTGAACCGTCGAGTCTGTACTATTTGGTAAATCTACAACTATTTCTTGTGTTTTTTCTAATAATAGAAGAGATGGTTTGAAAAATAACTGTATATTTTGTTGCTTTTTAGAAGACATACTTAAAACTTTCAGATTTTCTATAATTAAAAACATTATTATTATAAATGACATAATAATAATATAATATATTATTTTTAGCTAAAATAGTACTTTTATATGAATTAAATTAGGTTTTATATATAGTTATAATACTATAAAATGTGCTTAAAAATTTAATATAGACAGTAAAAAAACAGTAAACAATGCATAATCTAATGTAAATCATTAATGTTACTTATTATCTATACATTTTTTATTTCTTTTTTATCTCTTTGAAATATTTCATAAAATTCCAAAGTCCTATAGTACAATATACATGAATATAAATAATATAGGTAAGTATATAAAAACCCATCAAAACCCCTTTAACAACATTTAATAATCCAAAAATTATATTTATGGAAGAAAAAAATTTTAAACATTATTTCCAATTATATATATTATATATTTTTTCGATTACAAAATGTACTTACCTTGATATATGGTGAGATTTCATACAGTTCGAAACAATAAACAAAAAACTAAATTTAAAATATAAAATTCAACGTTATATTATATAGGTACTTATAATACTCCGCGCTGTCCTCTTTTATCGTTATTGACGGCGATAACGATTAACAACGTTTGCTGGGCAACAAACAAAAAATTCCAAAGTTAATCATAACTCTTAAAAGAATGTTACATCTGACGAAAAAGTTAAAGCTATTTAAAAATATCAAAAACTAAAAATGCCGTAACTTTTTTTTCTGACAATATTTTACAAAAAGCGAACAAGGTTCACTCGAAATTATTCTTCTCGTTAAATTTGATAATAGGTGTTTAAGCTCTAAATCTAACCAAAATGCCATAATATCAATTTTGCGTTGTACAATTTTGCTATATTGCCAATTAGATGGACGGAGACAGAAAATGTGGGTATAGCATCCTCTTAATGATATCACGAAAATATACAGATAACATGAGTGCGTCGAGTGACAGTATTTCGTCGGGACAGTGACTCAAATTATTTCAAAGTTCAAACACTTCAAACTACTATACAAATTACTATATAGTAGTAAACCTGAACATTTTACCGACGAGCGACAATTAATAGTTTATTCGTAAAAAGTCTAAAATAGGTTCTAAAAAGAAATGATACATTTTGATGATGTTTTTTGCTTCTGGGGGAGGGGGGTCAGAACCCGGGACCCCCCCCCGCTCACCGTATATACGCCACTGCTTAAAAATACGACATGTACCACAGACCAAATTCTTCGAATAAATATATTATGTTTATACTAAGCGAAGTTTCCTGTTGTTTTTTGAGAAAAAATAAGAAGAATAAACTTTAGTCCGGAGTGGTTAACAAAACATTACTAGAGAGCCCGTCTTATGTACATAGACGGTATAAGGCTGTTTAAACTTGATTCAAGTGACCTGTAATATTATAGTGATTAATCATAAAGCCATCCCTTGTAGCGATCAAAGTAAAATTATCAAAGGCCTTCGCTAAGCGAATTAATAGGATTATTTTCGTGTTAGCTCTATTTTAAAAAAAAAAAAAAACGTTCAAAAAGCGAGTTTAGTTAAATAAACATTTTCGTTATATCAGATTCAACGGTATGTAGGTACGAGACAACGACCGATGTGTCAAATAACTGCGATAGGTAATATAGCTGGGTTTTTAATTTTGGTATACGCCGAATTTTAACGTCATCCATCATATTTTCACGCTATCGAGACATATCTAAATCCAACAAGGCACTCAATTTATCAATCTCACAGGTGAAACGTAAAGAGCAAACATTGGCTATTTTTCTCCTCTCTTTTATCGTATTTAATTCTTGTAATCTAACTGTTAGACAACAACTACGAAAATAATATGGTATACAACTATAAATTATTAATGATGAAAATATTTTACTTATTCATTGATAAAACATTTTGTTCGTCTATAACAATAGGAACGTATTATAGGTATTTAATGTTTTCGATACATTATACTACCGACTTTCAAAGATTGACGAATTAAGATCGCAAAACCGAGTAACTTGACCACATCATTGAAATATGATCGTAGTTGTGTAGGTGGTACTTTAGTATACGTGTGTATAGAGTTTATATTGTTTCCGTTCAACGGTATTTATTTAACATATACCTAATAAAATACTAGGTTTTACAACACATGAATATTTATACAGCAGGCACCTATTTTGACATTGACGTTTTAATAATGCATATAAATACTCGGTTAACAGCAAAGTATATTGATTGTTATTAAACAATGTACATTAGTTTGATGTTATTACACAAAATTGTATAACTTTTTATAAACCAAAACATTTTTTAGTGATTTAATGCCCTGTGTCTAAATGTCCAAAAATTAACCCAAAATATGATGAACGATGATAGAACACTGTCATTATGCTAGTAGTATAAACCAACAGATAATTAGAGAAAATAATCATTTTTCATAAAATCGCTACTTTTTTTTTTTTATTGAAAGATAAAGTTATTTCGATACGATTTTATTCGAGTTGTGAAACATGTGACGTAGCTACTATTGCCCATAAAGCCGTCAGTAACGATTAACGTCAAAAATCACTGTTAAAGTAAATTGCCCAACACTGGACTTTCTGGACTCGCTGGACCGCTCCGTATACGAGGTATAGGTACGTCAAACACGACAAATATAACGACTTTGTTGAATACGATGAATGATTTATTTACATGGCAATTATATGTAATGCATACAAACATTTATATAAACAAAAATAAAAAAGTTAATGATGAGAATAGTCCACTGTACGACCGCCCCTAAAACGTGGGAAGCGTGTATAGCGGACCGGGTGAAGAGAAACAAGAAAGAAAGTCGAACAACGAGAAAAAAATAATAAAATACAAATTAATAAGCTGGCTTGTACGCTGGCTTGTAAGCTGGTGCCGGGTAAGCTGGTGCCGGGTAAGCGGGCTTGTAGGCC
>JAIPRL010002405.1:23205-45159 GCA_025469235.1 Pemphigus obesinymphae | reverse complement strand
GGGGCGCTGTACGGGGCCTTGTATCCACCTTCGATTTTCTTGACCTCGGCGTTGAAACCGTTGTAGTCGTCGGCGGTGTATTCGACGACGCGGGTGGAACCGTCGGGTTCGACCAGGCTGTACGATCCCTTGACGTAACCGTTGCCGTCCGCGTATTCCGACTGGCTCTTGACGTCGTACGTGTACGGGTCGTTCACGCTGTACTCGAAGCTGTACGGGGCCGGGGCGTATGCGGGCTCCGGGGCGTAAGCCTTCGGTGCCGAGTAAGCGGGTGCCGGGTACGAGGGGTACGCTGGTTTGTAAGCCGGAGCCGGGTACTGGGCGAGGGCGGAAGCCACGCAAACGGCGAAAATTATGATCTAAAAAATAAAACAAAATAGAGTACGAAAATAAATACAATGAGAATTTGAAAAATAACGTATTATAATTACGTTACGAAAACCGTGACTTACTTTGGCGGCCATTTTATTGATTTTCGTTGTTTTTTTTTTTTTTTTTTTTTTTTTTTAGTCAAATTATACAATACTGCTGTGCGCAGAAATGAACTAATGAATACGGAGACCGGAGACGCGGTATTTATGCTAAAATAGCATATCGCAGAATCCCTTCCAGACGCATTTGACGCACAAGGCCTCTTTGGACAGTGCAGTTGCCATGTGGCAGTGGACAAGAACCGGTTAAAGACGGAGACGCCCGTATATCGTACGCTTTTTACCGTTTTCTTTATCCTACGCCTTCGTCGACCCATGTTACGTGTGTATATAGGTACATCGTAAACCGAACTCATATATCGGTACAACACCACACCCTAAATACACACTTTACACGATGATTTTAAACTCGGACCCATTTGGTTCGTATTTATTGTCTTTCGTATTTTTCTATGGGTACGTATATGGTTCTATATAGTTCTCTAAATTTATCGATTTTATCACTTTGTCTTCTCGATTATTTTTATCGACATTCTATAATACGTAACCGTTAATATAGTGTATTATATTTTAGAGATTGAAAATATTCAAACATGTCAAAGACGATTGAGATAACGGAAAACGGGAAACAATATAAACACGTTGATATTAAATAAACACTAAACAATACATAACAATAAACGAATAAGTTTAAAATATATAGATATATATATATATATTATGTACGAGCAATAAGAGCATGTACAAATGGATAAACGACACAAATCGTAAAATAAATAGTGAAAAACTGCGAAATTAAATTTAATAATAAGTAACGTTATATTAAACGTGTATAATTTAACTCTTTCTTACGTTGAAAATGTTGATGGTAAACACGAAAACATTTTACAGAACAAATATATAGACGAACACCGTATAAATAATGTAGATATTTTCGTTATTACAAAGTGACAAAGCAGTGACCAACATTTGATTTATTACATTATGTATATATTTTCCCTATTTTCTTATTATTAATTATTATGATCAAAATTTCATCTTCGTATTATAAATATCAACTTTCAGTTTCAATATTATACGTTCATTGTTAGTTTGATCGGGACTTATAAAGTTAAACAAAAATATAGTATTAATTTTAATAAAGTTCATGGTAGGTACATTCAACATCGCTCAAAATTATTTTTCATAGCATTGAGTTTGAATTTCAAGTTTAGTTTTAAAATTTAATAATTCAAATCCTTGATAAATTTCTGAAAATTATTTTAAAACTGAAATGTACACTAAACTTCATTGATTATTATTACTTGGAATATTTTGTTTAATAAAACTATATAATACCTACCCATTATCCATAAACTGTAATTTTAGTAGTATTATTATTTATTTATTTTTTTTTTTTTTGCATCATTTTAACCAATTTTTAAATAAAAGTACTTTATATAGTAATATCTTTTAAAAATGAATCCTCAAAAAAAAAAAAAAAAATCTAATTACGTGTGTGATCTGAACATTCCTATTCAGGATATATTATACTCTTTACACTGTAAACTGCATTTAAAAATCTAATGTTTAAAATTTTGAATCGGCTAATAATATTATTTATCTATTGCTTATTAATATTTCTTCCCCTTATATTGCACTTCAAGACTGCATGAACATTTTACTTATGTAAATTTACTTCAAAGCGACGAAGTCATATATATTTAATAACAATTTTCAAAACACGGAAACGGCGGAAATAATATTTTATAAGTAAACTAGCTGTTTACATTACCATATTTTATGATAATAGATAAATTTGAATAATAAAACTTAATTTGTTGCTATTAAAAAAAGACAAAATTAAGTAATTAAAGCTGTTGAAACACCCCTCATTTTTTGTTTTTAGAACAATAATCGCCAAAGAATATTTTATATACTCCCGATTCACAGTTTTGAAAATATGTATGAATTTATAAGCCTTTTTTATTTTTTTAAATATTTTTTGCTCTTTTAATTTAATAAACTTTAAAATCATAATTATTTTGGAAAAAAATTATTTAACAATAGGTATGTATATATAATATTTTATTAAATTATAGGTATAGATTTATATTTGTTATAGGTACGTTATAAAACGATATATATTTCTTACTTACCTAATAAAAAGGTTAATGAATAAAATGTTTTTGACAAAATTCATTCTCTTTAATTAAATTGGAGAAAATTTTGTAAACATTTAGGGAACATTTAGATTTTCTGAAAATTTAGAGTGATTACGGTTCATACACACTAACGTACATCTACGTAGGACGTATAATAACCATATTCATTAGATAATACGTATATAATAAATGGTATAATATACGATATGCCATACATAATAAATTGCCTACATTGGAAATTATCTGCTGCAACAATCATAGTTTTGTATTTTACTACATAAAATATTTTGCTATAATGTTTTTTAAAAAATTGCGTAGTTCAATGCACTCATAATTATTTCAAACTGCAATCGGACAAAGCCGTTCGTGTTCCGTTTTTCGGTAATGACAATTTTAAATTGGTGACTTAGGCATATTTAGGTATATAACGCAAAGTTTCAATTTTCATTTTTTTTTATTTTTTTTTTCGGAACGTGTGTATTTGAACGAGTTATTAACGATAATAAAGTATAATCAGAATTGATCGGCCGGACTTAATTTCGAAGTTCACCTACTTATCATTTATATCGGCCTGAGGCCATGGCGGTCGATCCACCAATATCGTTCCAATATCTTTTTGCCTTCTATAAACTTAAAATAATATACATGAAACCATTGTCGATAAGTACCTATAGTAACTTATAAATATAATAAATACTTAATAGACTTTCATTAATTTTTTCGTGAATGAATAATTAAAAATATGTAGCCATCCGTCGGTAAAAATATGTATTATTATAAGAATCCGTATAGCCCCGGCTCGGTACAGTCAGAGCCGTTCCGTTAGGGGGGATTATCCGCCTCCAAACTTTGGAAAGCAGTCGGCAAATAGAAGAAAAATCTATATTTTTTTTTTTTTTTTGCTTATTCACGTTTTGAATGAATTATTTATGAATTTTATCCGGAAATTATGCAGCAATGAAGTATTTTTCGGAATTTTAAGTCGGCAAACTATAAATTATTAGCATTTTAGTGGAAAAAATAGGATAAAAGTTGATTTTTATTTATTTTATGTTTCAAAGAGAAGTATTATATTATTATTTTCACATTTTCACCCCCTCCCTCCAAAAAAATAAATAAATTCTTTCTTCAGGACGGCCCTGGATACAGTGGATAATCCGCAGCACCATAGTATACAGCAGCGCCCTGGGTGTTAATTTATTACAGTATTGAGTTTGAGTATGTTATACGATAAATTATAATGTACACTATACACGCATGTTTCAATTTTCACAAAGTGCAAACATTTTATAAGACAACAAAACAATTTATTCTGAAGAATAACATGAAATTGTATTTTCTAATATATGGTAAAATAAATCGCCTCTTTTATATTAGAATTTTAAATTGGAAAATAACAATAAATCAACTCATTCGGAAAACGATTCTGACCTCACCCGAATATAATTATTATGTTCAAGATTTTGTTAAAATCATATTTACCGTGTATTTTTTTTTTCCTTTTAATTTACGATTACCTACTCTTTACTCATAATGTATATTTCAAATATTTTTGAAACTTAAACAAATAAAAACACTGAGAATATCGTCTTTTTATATTTTCCAATGTCGATTTCATTTATATAAGCTCTGACGTTGTTACTTGTCTCCCGTGCGTGTACAATAATTTCAATGTATTCATACGAATAATATGAAAACATTAAAAAACCTGTAACAACAGAACACAAACATGTATATATATATATAGTGACTTCGATTTTTTCCCGGTTAGAAACTTGGTAAATTCTCGTATCTCCGAAAACTCACGACAGCAAAACTAACAAGGAATATTTAGATTAATGAACCGAGAACACTGTTGTTTATTCTATCGAATAAACGGATATATTATTATTATTATTATTATACTATACGTAGATGGTATAATTTCAGTCCACTAACGCGGAGGAACCACTCGTGGTCAGAATAAAATAAAACCATACCGCCGAGTGAACACAGGAAATTTCATATATTTATACAAGATTGTACATAAATCACGGGGGCGAATAAAATAAAACTTTAATAATAGTCAACCGTGGTTAGAGATTAAATGGGTTCGGATTAAACCTAACGAAACCGCTGGACGCGACTTACAGTATTCTGCATAATTCTAATCGAGTGAACATGGAACGGATCTAGCGCAAATTTGAAATTCCAATTCATATCATTACCATTCTGCACGTTCTTATACGAACCAAATATAAACAGCATTAATAAAAAAATAATATAGAACGGCCTATGAACATTTACATTTGTTATGTTTAGATTGCATGCGTGCACGTGTGCATATGTATACAACACAAAATTAAAATCCAAAAGCAATAAACCGACACAGAACTCAAAGTACGTATATTATTATACAAGTAGTCGATATAACGTATAGGAACGGCCTCCTACGCGGCTATATTTTGTACATGCCATGAAAAAAAGAAAAACGTTATATAAACATAATAGATACACATTATGTAGGTATTTTTTATTTTTAGAAAATCGTTTTTTCGAACGAATGTGATAAAAATACCATTTATAACGCTACCGGGTTTAGTTTAATTTTACTTTCTAGGGTAGATATTATAGATACTAAAAGGTACCACACTCGTATTACGAAGAAAATATTCGAAAACCGCATTACACAATTTTCGTATAATGAGCAAATCAATGTTTTATAGAAGACTATATATATATATGTATACAGTAGGTATGAACACATAATATTATCTTATCACTTATCATATTTCATTTCAATACGATTATATTATATATTATCGCACTAGAAAAATTATTTCAATTGCAGAAATTTTAAGTCTACAAAGATTAAATTATAATCAAAATGAATGTCATTAAAAGGGTTAAGAGAATTATAATATATACATACAATACACATTATATTATAAAGTGGATTTCTATAATACGTATCCCGTTCAGATAACCTCATTATAATTTTAAATCAAACTATATAGGTATATAATATCGACAATTTTAAATTAATAAAAATAATCGAACTTTAAAATAATAAAATTACATCTTGATTTTTCTAGAATTCAAACTTAAAATGTCTTTCCTTCCGTATTTCGTGAATATAATATTTTCAATTTAATTACCTATATGCTATACTAAATATTTTGAGCACTTTACTTCTTTATCTACACTACAAAACTGTTTTCTGCATAAATTTCTTAAAAATCTAAAATGAACTATAATGATTTTCCTAAAGTATATAATAATAATAAAATAAAAATAATATATATATATATATTATGTTCAATACATAATATGTATTCCATATTAATTAGGTACTATAATATATATTTATTATAAATTGTATATAATACACCATATTATGTTATACTCGTACTACTACGAATTTATAATTATTTTACAAGTATTGAAAGTTTTATACATCCATATTGTTTAGAACTGTGCGATATTGATTTAGGACATTCTCTTATACTTATATCGTATCAATAAATTATATATTATACGTATTACATACTTTGTTGGTATAGATATTCATTACTCAGTAAACTTTTAGCTTAACTGTATTTCAAAGATTAAGGATCACGAGGTAACAACACTACCGTAAACAAAGAATAAAATATAAGGTACCTACAGCTAAATGTTAAAATAAACAATGTGTTATCTCACACAACATACCTAACACATTTTCCTTCCATTATATAATTTTTTTTTTTTTTTTTTATATATAATATTTACAATAATGTATTCTATATATTATCTACATTATGGATATTACCTATACTAAATCAGTGAATTAATCGACCAAAGTAATTTTACTTATAATAAAAATTTTGGCAGATACCTACATAAGTACCTATACTAATATTATTTTTTATTAAGAATTAACAAGTTTCAAAAATTGATTTGTGCATAGATAATCTAATTAATGTTCAATTTTCCAATAAAATTTAACTTACAACACTGATTGTTATTAGTTTTATTAATAATAAAATGGATAATTAATAAAAATAGAATAATATTTAAAATGTACTATACATATACTGTTGAAGGCAATTTGTAAATAGAAAGTTTGTTATAAAATAAAAGTTTTTTTTATATAAATATATATATAGTACCTACTGCCTACAATATTTAATGAGGTTTTATAATTATATTTGTTCTTTATTTTGATTTGTAAATTCTATTTTTTTTACTGAAATTTAATGAAACTATTTTATTTTTCTTGTGTAATATGAAATATATTTTCTTGTTCTGCACATTTACTATATAATGGTTGTAATATATCAGCTTAATACTAAAATATAAAACAAAATGTATTATATAGAAATATTGGGAAAAAAAACTTTTTGTATAGATCCAACAGTAAATAATATAATACAGGTAGATAATATTTATTTATGGTTGACTCTTTATTCACACATTAATACATTTATGCATATCAGCAAAACTGTCACCGGCATAAATGTCATTTTCAAATTTTCAAATGGATATTTATAAATAATACGTTTGCATAGAATTATTTCCAATATGCACACATAATTAATAAAATATATTGACTACATTTCAAAATAGCTCCAGATGTGTATAGTGATACTCTTGATATTTTTAAACTGATTAGAAATTGATTTTTCGGTTTAACTTAAAAGTCTGAAATACTTATATAAAATCCTATATCCTGGCAATATAAATAATAACTTTAATACGTTTTTCTGTCGCATTTATGTTTATTTTTTTCTCACTCAAATTGCGACACTATCATGATGTTGGATAATAATATTTTGTATGTTATCAGACATTAATCTATATGTTTACACCCACTTTTTATTGTTGAAATTACATAAGAACAGGCGATTGCGGCAAACTTCAAACTATAGTAACATATATCTATATAATTTTAAATATCAATATAGGAATATTGTCTATGGGTACATTACATTTGTATTATCAATAAAATGTACATATAAATTAATACACAAAAATGATATATATATACAATATACATAATAACGGTGCGACGATGTTATATTCTCCAATATTGCTTGATAAAAAAAAAATATATATATATATAAGTACAAAATATTATTATCATTAATTAGGCGAACAACCGATAAAACTTTTATTTCTCGATGTTTATAGTAAAAATAAACAACTGTAATTGGTATCAGATGTTTACAAATAAAAATATAAGACATTAAATGATATACTGTTGCATAAAAAGTGTAAAACGGAAAAAAAACATGGTAAAAGAGCTATATATATCATATAGCTAAACATTTTGATTTTTTTTCTTCAAAAATATAGGTATAGGAAGTTAAACGACTGATATCTCTTTGAAGTTCATAGAGAAATATTTCCTGTATATACACACTAATTATTTTTCGACCACTTTATATGATAAATGGTTATTCATTTTCAGTTCTGTGTGGTTAATTCTTTTATCTCTCATATAAATAAACAAAATTTGTTAAACATACCGCATAGAATTAATGGCCTGTATATTAAGCAATGCAGAAAACCTTTTCAACGTTAAACTATTACACTGGCTGTTATTTTATTATTTTAAAATAACATAATTTTAAAATCATGCGCATATAATTGTTTGCCGTTTACAAAATAATATATTAATCACTATCATAATTAAAAAAATATTCACTCATTCATTAATCGCGTATTAACTAAGTCGTAAATAAATGTAATAGCATTCAATAAAAAATCTAAACGCATATACATATTAGCTATAGGTATACATTATTCTTATTAATAACGTAATTATATATTTTTTATATATATATATATATATATATATATATATATATAAATCAGTATAGGAACGAAAAATCGTGTTAAAAAAAATTCACAGGCGCGTAATTAAAATTAAATTTATTTATTAAATTGTAAACTATCCTTACCTAATAAAATTAAATAGGTATTACGAAATTAATTTAAACATTCGGTAATTGTTTGAACATAATCAGTTGACAAAGTGTTATTTAATTTCACGAACAAGCATATATTATACTTTTTACCCGAGTCTTTAAAAAGGTACTTAACCGAAAGCTCTCTCTCCTGGTATAATAAAACGAAAGGGATATAAATCATTTTTACGCGTCAGATATCATAGTAGAAACGGTACGACCAAAAATCGTTTCTTCTCTTGTTGACTTGTGGACCGTCTAATTTTTTATATATTTTTTTTTTTTTTTTTTTTCAAAACTTTTTTTTAACCATACCAACGTACACCACTACCCACTCTATTTTATTTTCCCCCGGATAAAACTAACCAAAAAGTACTACGGACCATTACACTTGTCAAGGTGAGAAAAATGTGCTTTTTGTTTATTGAGCAAAGACCCATTGTTTTCTTTATTTATTCCACTTTAATATATATTTTTTTCTACAAATTTTCAAGTGTTAAAATTTCAAATATTTTTTTTCATTTTCTATGAACTCACTATATACGTCTTGATTTATTACCATTTTGAAAATATTCTAATATAAATCATAGCTCCTCGTTACTATATATAACTGGTTCGTTTGCCGCTAGTACTGTATAACTTATAGTACTTATAGTACGAATATAATATTATTATACTATACTATATACTATATAATACATATAATACATATATATTATATTATGATGGTGGCTGGAGAAATTTGAACCGAACCTCTATTGATAACGAGCTCTTGCCTTTTTAATACACTCGAGTTTAATTTATAGCGATCGTTCCATTCGTTTATAACGTAATACGACACTTTATATAAATGAAAAACGATGTTATTATAAATTAATCGCGCACACCTACTCGTCTTTGCAAAATAGTTTACCTATTAAATTAGGTATATGAAATGCGTTTGTAAAACTTTTACGTTGGGTGCAAAACACGAATATTTTATAGATATTACACGTAGATATATAGACGTACCTACAATTATATTTAATTGTATTTAACTCAAATATAATATAGGGCATATGGTTAACAATGAATTTTACACTGAAGATGGATGTATTTTTCACAATATAAATTGCCATTATATTCCAGTTAATTCAATAATTTTATAATATTCAAGTATATTCTAATTAAATGAGTATAAATTATTAACGAAGTTCAAATTTTAAATCAATTTTCATTTTATTTCACATAATAGGCAGGCTTGTATTTTGATACTATTATAAAATCATAATATAATAATTTAAGGTATATGGAAAACCACGAAGTCCGGAAATCAATTTATATTATTGATAATAATAAGAAAATTGTCGTTTTTATTTTAAATTTTAATTCATTTTTTGAAGCATTGATGTATTTTAGTGTAATTCAATTATACGATTGGCATGAAATTATTACTGCATCGAATTTTATTTTCGATTATTATGATGACAAACAATATAAGTAATGTATGAATAATAATAGTCAATGGTGAGTTGATTATCATTTAAAAACTTCAATATACTAAATAAAAAGAATATTGGAAATACATAATAGTATTCAGATCGAGAGAAAAATATAAAAAAATATTATAGGTACTATTTTATATGTAATAAGTAGGTATATAAGGACTTAAAAATAATCGGGTGAGTGAATTCCAATAAAAAGAGTATATATAGGTACGAGTATAATAGTCATAGCCCATATACTTATACTCTATAGATATTAGGTACTTCACAAAATAAAAAGGTTTGCAACACTACTGTAGTTTGAAAAACTTCAAAGTTGTGTTATTCGAGTAATAATTAAGTACATTTTTAATTTTAAAGAAATGATGATTTTTTTTCAATTTGATTCAGATTGAAAAATATATCATTCATTTTTTACAAATATTAAAAATAAATATACGACAAATAATAATATATAATATACTCTTGTTTTATTTTATGGTTTTTTCTCCACCAAAAATATATATATATATATATCTGACGATTTTTAATTTAACAACAGCAGTTACCATTTTAAAATCAATGCAGTTAATCTATTCAATTTTAAAAATGTAAATATAAAAATTATTATTATTACAAAATAATGAATCATTGCCTTTATTTTGTCCATTTATTTCTGTCTCTATATTTATGTCAAATAATTTTTTTCTTTTAATTTTAATTTTAAAAATAGAATAATATTTTATTTTAAGTAAATAATAATAACCAGCAGTGTAGAAAAATAAATTATGGTTCTTTGCACATTATTTATTTATTTTAGTATGAGAAAATTAATTTTTAAATAATGTAAATTTTAATTGTTAGCTACCTACTAAATATTTGAGTTGGAAATATTTAAAACTTAATTTATAAAATCCGAATATTGTTGAATAATGAATTAAATATTTTATTTTATAATTAAATAATAATTAATTATTTATTTTAGTTCTGAACAGAGCGATGAACTATTGGTTTTACAATCAAAAATTAAAAAAGTTAATTTAATTTTTTTGGTGAACAACTTTTTAACCAGAATACCTTATCCGTCGCTTATTTGTACCCATTTTTTTGGTAGAAAACATGGTAAGAGAGATACTTTGAAAAAGTCATTTTTCGACAACCTATAAGGAAAGACTAAAATGACCCAAAAAACCTGGTTGTTTTCTCATAATTTCAAGTATAATGTTTCTAGGAACTTGAAATTTTTATAAAGTACCTACTTGTTTTTTATACTATCTATTATATATATATATATATATATTATGTAATACATTTTAAAAAAAATTACTTACATGGAAAACACTTGTGTTTTTAAAATTGATTTTATGATATTTATGTTTTTATATAATATAAAATCGTGTAATTTTTAAATGTTTTATTATGAACATTTCTCTTTATTACTATTACCCGTTCTAATAGTCGTTATGGATAATAAACTACAAGTATTGTTGAGTAATTATACTATAATTAATATTCAAACCAACAATTATATTTTAATTTACGTAATTTAATTATAATTTTAATGATTTTATGTATTAAAAAATTATCATTAACTATATACTTTCATTTTTTTTTTCTGTTGTTAAACTACGTTATTGTTCAGCGCACGAAGACCATAGGTACGTATGTAATACATACGTATATATTCTATGTATATTGGTAAGCACTTTTTCCGGAGAACTCATCACGAAATAAATCGTGATTGCGGTAACTTTTACAATAGGTCATTAAACTCGAGCATAGCTTTTATAAGATAATATGAAAGTCCTTCAGAAAAAAAAAAATGCTGACAATAATGTTCAATATTCTTAATATTTCAAGTGATCTAAGTTAAGTTCTATATGAGATCAAATATAGGGTGAATAAATACAGAGCTGTTTAAAATTATATATATACAATCTGCATTTTAGTGTTGCGCTTTTTGTAAAACGAATAATTATTATATAAGGGTAATTATAATTTTAGGATCATTCGTTGAAACTGGATTAGATGATAAAATGTAACCCTTTTGTTATATAACTCGTAATTTTCAGATGTATGCGACAAACGACAAGGATATATACTGCTCAGGCGACCCATTTCTCCCTTCATTATTCATTATTCCGACGGCATCTTCTAGTAAGTAATATAGTGTTTATGGCGATTTTAAATAGAAGATTACGTCCATTATTGTCAAGGAAAACTTTCTCGAAATCCGGACGTTTAAAAAAAATATTTTGGAATCGAAACTATGTTTTTTAAAACCCAACACGAATATAACGAATGATTTTTACTACTGGAACTCGATTTATTTTAAATAAAGGAAAAATATGTAAACACGGATGATTGTTAATAATAATATATTTAATAAATTATTATTATATTTAATAATATTATAATTATCATTCAAATGTTTATTAGCAATTCATGCTTTGCAACACGACATGCTTTACAACAAGATATTAAGTTAAATATATTATTATACCGTATCAAATATATACTCCTTAGGTATAGGTATTAATGGTATTATTAAAATATAAAAAATGGCGCTACGCGTTGAAGTTGTATAGTATTTTAAAGAAAATAATCTTAAATATCTTAAATAGTTCATCTTCGTCGTTTGCCAAGGTTCCGGCGGTTAATGCAGGTGAAATTTTCCTAGGATAAAAAGTGATTTTTATACATTCCCGTTTAATGTAAACTCACCCTCACAGTACAGATCGCTCCGGGAGCCGCCCTTTAAGTACTCGTTTCGGCCGTGGCAAATGGTTCACGTCGGGCACTATATCATCTAGACCTTCCCGGGAGCAAAAAAAAAAAAAATGACAAATTGATTGGATTCATTCATATTTGCCCTTGTGAACAAAACTGGCTGTTGAAGATATTATGGTGGGTGCCCATAGAGTAAATATCAAGGGAAGTGGTAATAAACTTTCTTAAAATTGTCTAAACCAAATTTTCTCTCGAGTTATAACTTATAAGCAATCCAAGCAACAAAAAAAAAAAAAAAATGGCCGCAAAGTACGTTATACACCGGATAGTTCCTGATAGTACCTGGTCCGAGCCCTTTGTAACCTTTATTGAATGCGCAGCGGTGATTCGAAAATTCAAAAATCCTTCAACGTGTCTCGTATCGTATATCATTACACGGGCAAAACAAAAAATGCTCAAAAATATATGGAGCTAAAAATTGCAACTTGCAAGCTCATGGGGAAACGATTGTCCTATTCACTGCCCTTAAACCCTGTTACTTACTATTGCTTGCGATTACTTGAGTATTTCGTTTAGATTCGACATTTAATATGTATAGGTTAGGTACACAGAATTCCGAGCACCTATACGTTTATATCATTGGTAATAATCGTTTTATTTTAAATAAAATTTTAATTTTTGAAAATTGATCGATCAGTTATAGTATAAAAAATACATTTTCCAACGTCGATTGGTATCCGTAGAATGTACCTACAGTATAGATACATTCTATAAGGATAGATTTGTTCTATTAATCTTATAGGACTATACGCATGAGGTCAAAAGTCGATTGGATTATCATCATATACAATATACGTAATATGACATTATTGAACGTCGTGTCCGCGGAGTATAGCCCAGTTGTTTTCGAAAAATTTTCAGAAAGAGTTATTAAATAAAAGAATATTGGGATTAATCACGCGTAAACATTATGTGGACGGGTCAATCGGACGTTTCTCGATATCGTGTGTGTATGCGAATCGTGGCATTATCGCGTCGCATAATCGTGCCCGTGTCATAGGATATATTTACCTCCTAAAAAATTTACCTCCCCCAATAAAAATATCCTAGGATAACCTAGGACCAGGGGTAAATATATCTTAGGATATATGTACCTCCCGGTTAGGATATTTTTATCCTAGGATATTTTTACCCTCCTAACAGTTTTAACAGGAGGTAATTATATCCAAGGATATTTTTACCGAGGGTAAATATATCCCAGGATATTTTTACCGGGGGTAAATATATCCCAGGATATTTTTGCCGGGGGTAAATATATCCCAGGATATTTTTGCCGGGGGTAAATATATCCCAGGATATTTTTACCGGGGGTAAATATATCCAAGGATATTTTTACCGGAGGTAAATATATCCAAGGATATTTTTACCGAGGGTAAATATATCCCAGGATATTTTACCGGAGGTAAATATATCCAAGGATATTTTTACCGAGGGTAAATATATCCCAGGATATTTTTACCGGGGGTAAATATATCCCAGGATATTTTTACCGGGAGTAAATATATCCTAGAGAGGTAAAAATATCCGGGAGGTTCCTGTTACACCGAGATGTCAACGAAAAAATAAAACACCCGTTTGTTGGCGACCGGGGGAACGCGAAAAAACGTAAAATGTTGAGGATGAAAATAAAAACTGGAAAATCATCGTTGACGACGATCGTTATTATCATATCGCGGAGAATTTTTCGTAGTCGTGTACAATAAACATAGACGACCAGCGAATAATAAAACAATATTGTCTGTGGTTAGGGAAACGGCTGCGATGGGAAACGCGGTCGACGTCGTATAGTTACGCGCGGACACGGTTCGTTCTGCCTCGATTCGACGAGGGCCGGTTAATCGCAATCGAACTATATTAATAATAAATTCTTTTCCGCGAGACTCCAACGACATTTCGCCTTTTCGCCAAACGCTACTTTGAAATGTACAGTAAGTGTGTACGTGCGGAGCGACTCTTTTTTCACGTTACAGCGTATTGTATACGTGTGTATAGGTATATTCAAAATACAGAAAAATTCAATATAATAAAACCGTACATACTCGTATTATGATTAACGACAGTTGGAAATCAAAGGGACGTACTCAATACATATTAACGAAATTATCGTTTTTCGGGAAAATCCGGTAAGATTTGTGAAAAAGTGTTTTACATAAAATGTATATCGTTTTAGACGACTATAATGGCCTTCTGCAGGCGATTCTGGCGAGTTACGTCGTTTTAAGCTTGCTAATACAAAATGGTATTACGTAAGTACTTATGTGTAAAATAATAATAAAAATTAGGGGTAGACGATAGACAATGAGATGCTTTGATTGTTTAATAGCTGCCTCGACACCTAAAGCCTGGTAGGTATAGACAGTATCAGAATTTTAATTATTTTCTCAATATGTATAATATATTATAATACTGCATTCGTTCTAAAAAGTCCGCAAATAATGATCACTTTTTCTGCAGTCGGTTAACAATATTTCGGTACACTCCTGCCGCTATCAAATGTCGACATGTCAAGTATCGAAATAAAATCAAAAAACGAATGTTGAAATCGAAATTTTCGGTATCGCCCATCTCCAACAAACTAAAATTATTCGGTAGATTTATGTATTTTTATCTTCTTATTAGGAAAAGATTAAATCAGGAACCATTATACAAAATCATATTGGTGCATCTCTCTATATACTTATATATTGTTTCCCAATTATCACATAAAGATTATTTATAAGCTCTCTGACTCTCATAGTAGTCTTTAATACTTTATTATTCACGAACAAGTACCTATTGATTAAATATTATTTTACTTACAAGTATAATATATAATTTCGGTTTTCAAAATACGTACGCGTATTTTTCGTGACATATTATAGTGTACTTGAATTCAAATAAATACTGTTCAACGAAAACGTTACCTCAAAAAATTCACCACTCCCCGAGAAACTCCTATAATATACGCTTATTATTCGCATGTTATTTAGAAGGGACACTATATAATATACGAGTATATATACACACACACTGTATAGATAATTATATATATATATATATATAGGACTGCAGGGTCATTTTTCAACCGACCGTAATGTGTGTGTACGACAAAAATTAAAAACACAAGCTGAATATACAAAAAATATATATTTTTTTTTTTGCAGGTTGAGAGGCACTGGATCGTCTATACAGGCGATCGTCGCATTAATTACTGATCAGTAATCGGAAATGGCGTTATTATAATTTGTAATAATATTATTAGGTTATTGACATTATCGTCTCTATTGGACAGCATCCGTGGAAGGTATAAAATAATGTACACGCGTGGGGCAGATGCAACGCGTCGATGCGCTCACACGCGTCATTATCGTCGTCGTCGTCGTCGTCGCAATATATTCTATTATATCGTCGGCGCAGAGAGAGAGAGAGAGAGAGAGAGAGTATAAAGTTGTCATCGACTGTACAGAAATGATACGACGAGTTTATGATACAGTAATATATTAACGTAAATCTTTATCAGATATGTATGCACTAAGTACCATATACCCCGGAAAAATATAACATATTATGATATCTAAGATTATTGATAAATATTATCGATGAAAAAACGTACAACGAATCGCATATAGACGTGTTTTTATAATTTTTTTTTTTTTTTTTTTACGTCACGTGAACACTATCGTGTAAATAATAGGTTAATGTTTTTTTTTTTTTTTTTTTTTATAAGCGCTATTCGTCCGCTTTTCTCGTTAACATTTTGTTTCTAAGTAACAACATCATTTTATTCAATTTTATATATTTAATTTAAATTTTCAAATTATTCATAAACGTTTCACCCGTGAAATCGTAGTATAGTGTATATTACGTTTACGATTTGTACGTATAGAAGAATCCTATGACACAGAAATAAACCTAATACTCACCCAGTCATGTCACATAAATCGTAAGTAATACTCAAAAAATTCAAATATCATTACACCTAATACGTATGTACTACCTGCATTGCCTATGCATGAGCACATTTAAGCTCGTCAGTCCACGTTTATACACATACGCATACTATAATGCTTTATTTTACATATTTTATTAATTGCTTATTGTACTTCATAAAATATTCCCTATTTCCGTAAAATGTAATTTCAATTATCATAACAATGAATAATACCGTGCGATTGAATTTAAATATATATACTCGTATATATTATAGGGATAAAACATAAACTATTTCATCGGCGGTGAAAAAAAAACCAAATTGAAATACGATGACCCTCGTTCGTATTTATTCTAAAGTAGACCGTACACACTATTTCACTCTATGTATAGGCGTGTTTTCCCATACCGTCTTTATGAACCTATAACCGTTTATATATTAGGTATATTTTACTCTTCTTCCGACCTGTAACCACACAATCTCCAATATCAAATTAAATATTTTATCCATTACGCTCTACGTGAACTACCTATGACAACATGTCCCGAGGATTCTCCAACGAAACGGTTCACGTACCAAGTGTATTTCCATCTCACTCTTGCAGTATATATATATATATATATATAGTTACATCATTGAATCCGAGCATACTACACGCAGTGCTATACTTAGTGTCAATAGATTAACGTAACAAGCGATTCGTTTGATGTCGGCTCAGCCTTTACTGTTATTTGACAAGTTGACTGCCATGAGCATCCTGCATGTGTATTCATTGCAAAAACCGATAATATTGGTTACTTGTTCTCGCTAAACATTTTGTTTCGATAAATAAATATTATGACGTGACACGACCACCATTTGTATAACAATGATGATATAAATATAGTACCTACATTGAATTGTGATCGTTGTCAGTGGTTGAATTGGAAAAAAAAATAAGGACGGAATCTGAGCTTAATTAAAAAATCAGCTTTCCGAGACATATTAAAGAAAAAGTAAGCCGTGAAGGACTTTATCCCCCACACCCCCTATCCAAAGTTTCTTAACCAGGGGACATTTTTGAAAACATTTTAGATTATTATATAACATGAATAGAATAGAAAAATCCATATTTTATTACACAATTTTCAAGATAGCATAGTTTAAGCGTTTCTTTTTCAAAATAATTTAACACTTTTCTTTTAAATGAATAATCGAGGAAGTTGTAGATGTAGACCGAAATTAAGGTTATCGGTGTCGCATTGATTTCGTTATCCTTTTAGGCTGTAGCCATTCACGGATAATGAAGATTATTTATTACCTATATGAGGGTAGGAGGCGATCGCCCCGAGTGCAAAATCTTTAGTGACGGCCCCCCCCCCAAAAAAAAGCTAGTATATGACAATTTTTTTCCTCGTCGACTTTGTTCAATTGTTGATGAGCAAAAAATAAATGTCATCAATGGTGTTTTTCGGGCGTCAAAAATAAAATATTTACACTGGGCCGTCAAAGTTCTAAATACGTCACTGATTGTGATACCGAGTTGTTGATCTGAAGCGAATACAAAAATTTATACTCAAATATATAAACTGAAAATCAATTAAAAAATCATTAGCATCAATATGCGTAATGTTCATGGTATCGCTGGGTGTGACTTTGTGTGACCCATATATATATATATATATAAGTATATAATGTAGGTTGCTATCATAACGTGTGTTGAAAGAATTTTTATTAAATTTCATTTGGCAGTCAACGTGTTAAATACTTAAAGACGAACAAATTACTTTTGCATTCTCGTGATCCTTGTTTTTTTACATTAAAATACTTCTTTTTTTACTACCTATTATTATGGTGGAGGGGGGGGTGAACATCATATTATAGATATCATTAATTTTCAAAAAAGTCTTGCATTCGTAAATCAGCATAAGTTTTTAAAACTAATCCCGCTTTGTTTTATTAAATTTGAAAAGATTAAATCATATTACCCGAGCACATTAATCAGTTTTATGACATCTGTTTAAAACGTTCATGACAAATGTTTGCGTGTGTATTTATGATTTCGGGTGCTTATATTTATTTTGTAGTATACGTTATAAATCCGGGTTCTTATTGTATGAGTTGAATATTGAATAATTTATACAATAATTTGTCCACCTACTTTTAGTAAAAAAAAAAAAATTTTTGAAAAGTTTGCAATGAAAAAAAAAAAAAAAATAGAAACACTGCACAGATCGTATACTTTGACGAAATCTACATGCTTGGTTGATAGGTCAAGGATACACTGATATATGATCGCTCAAGTTTTTGTTATGTATGCATTATTTAAATGTACTGTGTTACGTTTTCATAATAATGATTTAAATCTGAGTTTTCATCATGTGCAGTAAAGTTATAAAACTGGTTTACGTATATAGGTATATACCAGCTATATCGTTTACGTATAATTAAGGAAACAATTGCCAGGTCATTGTTACAATCACTGCCATGACTCTACACATATACTTATTTATTAACTCTGATCTTATAATATAGAAAGGAAAGGATAGTATTTTTCTGAAATAATATTTTTTGATATAATATATCATTCACTTCTGCCGTAATAACTGTATAATAATTTATTTTGATTTTGTACTAGTTATAGAATTGTACATTTAAATATTGTTCTTTTAAAACGGGCTTTTCACTAGACATGTTGTGATAAATTCAACGTCGATGACGATCTTAATGCCGTATATAATGTAACTACGAATTAAATAGACAAACTTGCAATAATATTGAAATAAACAAACTCAAATTAATGTCGATGAATTAATTGTGTATCATATTTTGAGTACTTGTATAGCATGAAAGCCGCCGACAGCGTCATATTATAACAGTTCATATTATTATGTACAATAACATTTGGTTTATATTTTATACTTTTATAGTGATAGTAAAGTTACTTAATGAAATTTTACTTCAGTATTGTTCAACTAACCTTGGTTTTAAATAGGTAATTTAGCTATATAGGTAGTTTAATATAATGATTAAAATAGTTGACTCGATACTTATTTGTAAGACGTAAGTATTTAACAGTTTGTAAATATTATAATTCTAATCCTTCAACAAGCAATAATAAGACCAAGGTTAATGATTCAAAATTAAAATAAGTCAAACATTACTTTTAGCACTCTAAAAACAGAATCGTTAAACATTGATACTAATGATAGTTTAAAAAAAAACGTCCATTTAAGTTTATGCTTTTATAATAGTTTTTTACATCATGTGTTAATTTTTAAAATATCCTATTTCTCCTTAATAAATAATGTAAATTCTATATAAATCAACTTATTATAATCATTCGTCTTGTAAAAAATACTATTTAAAAATCTTAATTAATACCTAATTAAATATAAAGTTTTTTTTATATTTATATTTGGATGAAAGTTTATTACAATACGTGTTTTTTTCAAGTTAAGGATATGGCTGTGAATTTCCATAATGTTTTGACTACGGTTTAAAAAGGTTTTGTTGAATGCGACTATATGCATATCACTGTTATACTAGTTAGTACCTATTCATATTTAATCAAATAATTTGCTGCCCCCACATGTGATATTAAATGACAGAAGTTTACTTTTAAAAAGATAACATAGTTGCTTTTATTCGTGTAAATGAAAGCGCATATTATTTAATATAATTTTTTATGTGCTTATAATTCTAATATGATTATAGTTTTGTAATACTATAAATTAATATTTCTGCGATAAATTATTAATTTCAAATTTATGTGAGGATTTTTAAATGTACTTTTTGTGATTTGGAAAGCATGACTGAATAATAATATAAAATGATAATGATTTTTTTAAAATTGTATTTTTAGTAGAACGATTTTTTTTTTTAATTATACCGAACTTCACTTATAAATCGTTTTTCCAAATACAAATGATCATTACTTTCAAATAATTATAACATACTCTCCTGCCTGAGACCGAAGTAACAATGGATCAAATTCCACCATCTCTATCTAGGGTCTAGACGACTTTATATTTTTTTATTATTATAAAAGTATAAAAATAGAAAAATCAAAAGTCGAACGGATTAAATGTGTGTAGTTCACTGTATAGTATATAGATTAATTTTTTATCTTATTTCAAAATATAATCGCAATAGTAATTTATTTTACATTCCATTAAAAATAGTTGAATTTTAATGAAAATGTTTACTAATCAATCGTCAAAAGCATAAAATACAATACGCTTGTTAAATGTGTCAATGTATACAAAAATATTTTACAAAACGGACAACTATGAAGTAGATATATCGACTGCGTTTTTTTTCCAAAGTTTATAAGAATTTAAAAAAAAAAAAAAAAACTAAATTACACAGATAATCAAAAACATATATATATACAACACCTCAGTTTAAGACGAAAAACACGCCTTATAGGTGCCCACTGTCAGTTCGCAAACGTTCCATTTGAATCCAAAAATCTTGTACAAAATAAATACTTATTAAAGGACTCTTAATTGGACTGTTTAAATTCGAGGCCGATTCCACACAAAATACAGATATTTATCCTAGAAGACGGCATAATTGTATATAATAGTATTATCCACGTCGACATTGTGTTTGCGATAAAACAGTATATATAACAGGGGTGGCCACAACGAGGTTCGCGAGCCGCACGCGGCTCTTAAATCAGTTTCGTGCGGCTCTTGAACTAAATTTAGACTAAACTTTATAAATATAAAATTTGTTAGAATCGTTAGAAACGTTAGATAGCATTTTTATTGCCGTCGATTTCGTTATCATTACAGTCGTTATTAGGTATAGATAGGTTATTAGGCACGGCTGCGGTGCTTTTAGTATGTGTAGCCAAAAATAGTCACGGTGTTTTTACGGCCCAGACTGTATTTAGCTTTCATAACAAGTTAAAGCTTTTTACGAAAGACCTTCAGACAAAAACATTTGCTCACTTCAAATGTTTGAAGAAAATTAGTGAAAGCTTTCTCGACATTCCGGTGGAAACTGAAGAATATATGAATAAGATGTCAGGCCTTGCTGAACAAATCAATCGCAGATTTAATGATTTAAGATCACTTAAACCTTCATTTTCATTCCTGGAAAATCCTTTTGCTGTTGATGTTGTGAGCGATGGCTGTCCTATTTTATCACCAGTAACAAAGGATACAGCAGCTGTAGAGTTGGAGTTACTAGAACTGCAAGAGGACGAAGGACTAAAGGACTTAAACGAAGTGGCGTTTCTACCATAGAATTTTGGAAAAATGTCCCAGAAGAAAAATACCCACAAATAAAAAAGTG
>JAIPRL010002405.1:0-23105 GCA_025469235.1 Pemphigus obesinymphae | reverse complement strand
GGCAATTATTTGGACAGTTCAATCGACAAATTTGTGAAAAGCCCTTGTTTTTCTTATTACTCTACCACAAATATTTCATAGGAATGACAGTGATTGAGGAGGGGGCGCAAATTCTGTTCATTGCCAGGGGCGCTATTGGATCTTGCGCTACGGCCCTGCGTATACCATTTTGGTGTAAAGTCGTTTCGGTGTAGAAACCATTTCGGCGTGAAGTACATTTTGGCTTTTTTCCAATATTTTACTATTTATGTTAGTACCTAATATACGTAGGTAATTATTTCATTTTACTAATGAAATAAACTACCGAAAAATTACCCGAAAACGGTAAAAAAAAAAAGTTTTTCTCATAATCAATAATTTTACCACTATATTACGAGAAGAGGCATCAGATTCTGATTGATAAATAATAATAATTATTTAAAAATAACAATTTTAATTTATATAAAATACTTTTAATATATATATTTTATGAACAAATATAGGTAATATTTATTTTACGAAAAAACGGGTTGAATATAAACTTAGAGAAATGATTGAAGTTGTAGGTAATAAAATATTTTAATTATTTTTAATATGATTATATGACATAATTAATAATATATTATATACGTACCTACTCGATAAATGTATTGATAATATACCCACACTGGTAAAATTACACATAATATGTTACAGGGTTGGCTTGAAAACCCCACTTACAAACCCACCAGGTTTTATTGGGTTTAACCCAACTAAAAAGACCACCCGAAAAAATCCAATACACCAACTTAGAAAAATTAAAACATTTTATTTTGGTTAATTAAAATAAGTAAGTATATGGATTTTTTTTTCATCGAATAGTAAGTGCTAAAATTCCTATTTAGAAAATTGAAAGTTCAATGAACTATGAAAATAACTATAGAAATATTCATGTGTTTGGTAATAATAATAGTATTATATGGGTATTAATATTAATATAGGCACCAAAGTTAATACAAATTATATTATTATTGTATAGTATAATATAATTTATTATATTAAATTATACTATTATGTTAATGACCTTGGCTAGGACTGGTTGCTTATGAGTAATAAATTAATAATTATAAAAGTAAAACAAAAATATTATTACATCTTATATTATAATATAATTTAAGAAATAAATTATAAATCTGGTAAAAACTAAATTAAAATAACATTACATCAATTAGTAGTTTAACATTAGATCAGTCCATAAGTTTTATTCTTTGATAACAGGGATCTTAAATACTATTATAATATATTTTATTGGGTTAGTGGGTTTAAAAAAAAAAAAAACAAAACAGCCTATTAAAATCCATTTGTAGTGGGTTTAAATGGGGGGTAGGGGTTAAATAAAACCCATTAAAACCCACCCAAAGATTTTTTATATAAAGAAAACCCAGAGTAATATTGGGATTTTTCGGGTTTTATGAAAATGAAAACCAATTTAACCTAACCCAGGTGGGTTTAAAAAAAAAACCTCGGGTTTTTTCCAACCATGATAGGACATCGCGTTTAAACAAATCACAAATGCACTGTATTATATTATATAAATATATAATATATATAAGTTGCTATATTAAAATTAAAAACCATTATTAATTGAATTTCGTAAACATAAAAAATAATTTAATAATGGAATATAAGAAGATTAATAAATAAAGTGGACGGTATTTATAGTGGATATCAAGCCGAAATGGTCGCCCACACGCCGAAACGGACACGCCAAAAGGTCCGGTTCCGACCTATAGTGCATTTATACATCTTAATTTTTGCTTTTTTTTCCATTTTGAATATTCCAGACACGAGAAAATGCTAGTGATGTTACGAACTGTTCGATTTTCGAGCCGAACCGAACCGAACCCGGGGTGTTCGGTTCGGTTCGAAAATCGAACTCAAAATTGGAAATATTCGAACCGAACTAAACACAAAATAGTTCAGTTCGAATATCGAACCTAGTAAAAAAAATTTTAAACTAATTTGTCGAAAAACGATAAAAAGAAATGGAAAAATGTGGAATCCTTCTTTACTTTGACTTAAAATTATGTTTAAAAGGCACCTACTTAATACATTTTTATGCAAATATACATAATTAATAAAAAATGGTAATTTATATTATTATATTGTTTTTTTTTTTTATGAAGTTCGGTTCGGGTTCGATATTTCAATTGAATAGTTCGGTTCGGTTCGGGTTCGAATAAAAAATTGGAAGTTCGGTTCGGTTCGGGTTCGTTAAAATTTTGAACAGTTCGGTTCGGGTTCGACCTCAAAAATCTGGGTTCGTAACATCACTAGAAAATGCAATATAACATTTTTCTATTCCTCGTACTTGTTTAACTGAATAATATTATACCCCGTCTATGCGCGTAGGAGTGTATTATAGGCTATATATATCTATATAAGTAAACAAATTTGGCGAAAACAAATATTAAATAATTTCGTGTAACCGTTTTATATACTGTTATCGCTGAACGGCCGCCGGACCATTATTATATATTATATTTTGTTTTCGTTTTCGTTTTATTTCAATTCGGCAAAAGGGGTATGAATAATGAACACAATAGAGGCGCGTCTGCGGGGGTGTTTGCGAGGCGCTCGCGGTGTATGGCTCTTAAGCGAGAGCTATGTGTTCCCTCGCCTCCTCTTATACACACCGCATACACTATATATATACTGACTGCTGCAGTTTCCGTCGTCTCGGTATTCGAAAAATAATTCTGTGATTAAACACTCGGCTCGGCGCAATATTGATTTTAAGAAATGTGTTTTCCGAGGGTTGTTATACGCTGCAGCGCAATTACAGTAATAATAAAATATATAATTCGATGTGCGCGTAAATACATGTATACTTGTACGAAACGAACCGACGACAAGCAGCTTTACGGAATAATAATACATAATAATAATAATAATAATAATAATAATAATATTGTGATCATTGGTCGCAGTGTTCGATTTAATTTAAACGAACGACGTAATTGACCGACTGCGGAATACGACTTTTAATTCGGCGTCCCGACGAATAAAATAAATAATAACAGTAGGTAACTAGAAAACGGAACAAAGCTTCAATGTATATACTTGTACAACACTCGTATACTGTAGGTATATAATATACATAAATAAACGATTTCATAAAATTCCATTTTTTTTTTTAAAATTTTTTTTTTCCCATAACTTTTCAGTTTAAAAATATCTATTTTAACACATTTCCGTGTTATTATTCCTCCTCCAAGAAAATTTCCGTGATATGCGATTTGTCCTTTATCTATGGCCGTACGATTATAGGCAATCGCATACGATACCTAGCGTATTATTACTATACATGACCATAGAAATACGTAAATGAGCAAGAAAATGAGTGCACGACTAATAATGCGTAGAAATGTACGATTAGTATACATATCTCGGGTAACAACACTCAGTGCTCGAATATTGAATTGGGGGATGCAAGGAGACGGAGCTCCTCTATTATCTTTAAAAAAAAAACATTGGCATCCTTTTACGACAATTTTCGAAGGAACAAGGGGAGCGCTTGTTACCCCGGTATAATCAGGGACTTAAAAAAAACGGCTCACCCTATCGTAATGGGATTTTTTAAAACATAAAATCGGGAAAACTTTATATTTATTTCCGTCATTTTTCAGGAGACGAAAACCAATTAATATTTCGCATTTTACTGTAATCGTACAAGCAAATGAATATTTTTTTATATATATTTTAAGTATTCCGAATATTCCGATATTAGTTGATAAAAGCTAATATCACGTTGTAAAAAGTACATGCGTAATCGCAACACAGTCAATCGTTATCTATACTAAGATATACTTACACTAAATACATTTTATATGAGTATGATAATAGTAAATTAGTATACCTAATATTATTTATATCGGATAATGATCCAATTGTATCATGTTCTAAAATTGCTAAAATGCTTAAATTTTGGATTCTGAGCATGTAATGAGTAATGTATTGGTTATACAATGATATATTTTTTTTTATCTTTATATTTATTTCTATATTTATACACATTTTTGGACCGAAGGAATTGAATAGAAGTTTTGAGGTAAAGTAACAAATTCGATATAGTTTGTATTTTATACAGGTCATTTTTTGATTTTGAAATTGTTATTAATTGAAAAATTATAATATCAGAAACTTAAAATGTACATGAAATTTTTACTATAGCACTATACAGATGTAGTAAAAATATTAAAACTTTTTACCACTTTTCAGTAATTTTTATATCATTTAGATATTGATTGGTTTTAGGTTTATAACATCGTCCGCCCGTCCGTCTGTCCGTAGTTACTTACGTAAATAGTTACGTGTTTGTTGATTTGGTTACCAAGGAGATGATATTATTCATTTTGTTTTATAATATTTTTGTATTGTTGTTTAAATTACATTTGGAAATTGAGGATTTAGCACGCTCGCTTAGTGGGCTTTCCTAACTTGTTTTTTTTTTATACATGTATATATTTTTTGGGTAAAAGGTGTCGACTAAGATTCTTCGGGTAAATATTTTTCGGAAATTTATTGTATTTGGTATTTTAAAAACGTCTCAGTAGTTTTGTTAAACCCAATGGAACACTACCAAAAACAATGGAAAATTTTATTTTAATACACTAAAAAATAATACTACACCGAGTTTCGTTCAGAATATTTTTATTGAAAGAAATGTTTTATTATTGCTTTCAAATTCAACACATCACCACCAGTATCTTATCCGACAAACGAAGTGCTTTTACTACTCGGGGTGGATTTTAGTGGAGGTGACGTGGCGAACGCTCCCTCCTTGGAGTTTTTTTTCATAATTATTTAAGGAGTATAAAATTTATTTTGAATAGGGATTAGCCCTTTATTTCTCAATTATTTTCTATTCGCCCTTAATCGAGCTTCAGATCCGCCCCTGTTCACTACCTACTGACCGAGGAAGAGGAGTTATTATTATGGATATTATCATTGATTATACATTTATAATCAATGATTATTGACCTGTAGGTATATAATTATAAATTATAAACATTTGAAATTAATTATCAAATATATTCTATTCTATATGAATCTATACATACTATTATAATATTAATATTATTTATTAGTATTAAATATATATATATTATTTATCTACGTATATATTTATTCATGTTGTTCTTGATAATATTTTATACATCGAAGTATATTGAAAGTTCTTCTCTTTGGGATTTGTCGATTCACTTACTGATATTTGACACAGTAAATATGCTATGATTAAGCAAATTTTATTGATTTATTATAATTATTTTTTTCGATCGTCATCCATTAAAAACCATATATTGGGAGAGGAGTAGATATTATACTCTCCACGTTTTTCTAAAAATACGACCCATTGCAACTCTCTAGCTTTTATTTTATAAACATTTCTTTCGAGAAACTTTTCAATAGTTTTCATCAAATCAAAGTACCTATATTTTATTGATTCAATAAAGTTTTTACAGATCTCTTTTTTTTTTTAACACCGAGACTATACGCATTAATGAAGTATATAGTCAAATGTTATACTAGACACAATATTTATAGCCTTATATGCCTATAATAGTGTAGTTGTATTTAAAGCTTAATAAATATTAAGTTAAGTTAAGTAGGTACAATATTTAAGTTCGTTATACATTTGCTTAAATAGAGTACAGATTATTGATATAGGTATAAAATATATTATATAATACGACTTAGAATTATAGTATAGATGTTATTTATTTATATAGTTCTTATAATTAAAAATTCGAAGAAACAATACTTAAATTTAGAAAAAAATACCTAGATTTATTTTTAAATATAAAACCTTTGTTAAAACTATTTTTGAAAAATAAATTCGGCGGTGTTTGAACACTCAAAATGCTAAAACGGCAAAATCGGTTATATGATTAATATAAGTCATATAGGTACTTAATTAATATTTAATATTTATAATATATATATACCTATATTATTATTATACATATGTAATTTTTCGTATTTTTAGTGTTTTATTAACTTATAACAGCATTTCATATTTTCGTATTTTTCATGAAATATTATTATTTATATATAATATATGTACTTATAGTTAGGTATATACTGTTTAATGTATTTAGATTTGTATATGTACTGCAACTTTAAGTATTCCAAGCGATTAACAATTACCTATTAATATTTTTATTAATTATATTTAATATTATAATCGCTGGCTTGGAATGAAAAGATTCTATTGTGTTTTGAAATGATTCAAGATACGAGTTTTCGAGATTCAACCGGCAATATATTATTTTATATCACGTAGAATAATTTTAATTTTCTCTATGAATGAACCAATAAGTCTAGCTTAAAACGCGTGTCTTTAAAATGCCAATAAGATATAGTATAAAATGGTCGATTTTGAAAAAAAAAACACTGGATTTAGAACATTATATGGACTTATATATAATATATTATATATATTACATATATAACTTATATGTAATGTAATTCTGTTTTTAGTTGAAATGATTGCAGTTAAATGACAGTGCAGAATATTTTATACTCTATTATGTTACTTATACTATATTATTATATATTTATTTATTTATTTGAATTCAACGGGTTTGATAACCCAACAACATGTGTAATATTAAATTTACAGTGTTAAGTAGTATATAGTACATGTATATTGTATATAAAATAGATAACAAATTAATAATAAAATAACTTAAACTAATAATTTACAAGGATAATAGATAATAGTATAATGAGCTTAAAACAAAATAGTGATAACTTATAACAAGTAGTCTCATTTAACTATGTAGGTACGTGAAGGACGATTTAAATGTTGTTTAAAGGATGATAATGACTGGTTTGTAAAAAAGTCAATCTTATATTTATTTGACAATTACATAATTCTGGAAATTGGACAATTGAACGCATAATTTGTTTGTTGAGTGGGAGTATGAAAAGTAACATTTGATCTAGTTATACGTTGCGGAACTAAAAACGATAGACGACTAAGAAACTCTGGACAATCATTGTTATTGTGAAGAACATTGTGTAAAAAGCATATATCAAGTTTTATTCTACGTAATTCAAGGGAATCCATATTAAGAAAATTTAAAATTGGAGCATAAGAAGTATGAGGAATACAAGGAATATTGGAACGGTAGCACAGAAAACCTAAACATTTATTTTGAACAGCTTCTAATGATAGTTTATGTTTGAGAAGGTATGGAGACAAAATAGTAGAACAATAATTAAGAGGACCTAATGTAAGAAGTGTATATTAGTTTTAATGCGTTGAGGTTTTTAAAGTTACCACAAGAGAATTTGATAAATCCAAATTGCATTAAAGATTTATTTTTTATATAATTTATATGTGTGTCAAACGTCAGTTTAGTATCAAGGAAAACACCAAGATCTTTAAAGTTTTAAACGCGTTCTAGAGGTTCATTATTGATGTAGTAAATATTTGAGATGTTAGAACGAGAACGATTAAAGGACATTAATTTACATTTATTTACATTCAGGTGAAGATTATGTTGGTCACACCATTTAGAGAGTGCGTTTAGAACAGATCGAAGAAGATTAGAGTCATCGGAGGATTTGATAATACGAAACATTTTTAGATCATCTGCAAACAGGATGAATTTACAATAAGAGAATGAAATATCGTTACGTGGAACTTATATTATATGACTACGTAGAATGTATAAACACTATAATGTAATTTATATAGTTTATATATCTGCTATTTGCGAATTAAAAAATCGTTCAACAAATAAATCGCTTATTACCACAGTACACGTCGATAAACCCATATTACGTTTGTATATTTTAATTAAACATTTTACAAAATTCATTCATTTAATTTATCTTCTGCGAAGCTTAGGTGAATTTTTAAACATAAAACGGGTAGGTATTCCGATGAGTGCTGTATTACAATAGAATATTGTACACGAACAGGAATGGCGTATATTATATACCTACTGCATCATATAGATGCAGTTCTGTTATACGTGAACACAATATACAATGTATGTTGTATTCATAACTCTGTTACATATAACGTATAAAAGTAGCTTTCAATTGCAATTGGATAAGTTTAAATAAGTTTCGACGACACATTATGGAATATAGTCAACAGTTGTGAATAAAACTACATAATATAAAATATACAACGTACATTCTTTTATTTCATACATTTTCTTACCATATAGGTAGGTATTTTCACCCAATATCGTTTTATTCCGATTCACTTCTCCTTGAGCCCAGATTTCAATCAATAAAATGTAATTATGCAATTTCTTAATTATTATTGCGTAATATTTTAAGCTACGGTAAAATAATATAATATTATTCATTATGACTAAAATTGATTAAATATTAATTAAAAAACGAATCGATGTATTTTTCCTGTTATTATAGGTACACCTATATTTATACTGTTAAAATATATAGATTACACACAGACGAAACAGTTATTAGACATTATTATTTTCCGAGTAGAACTTAAAAAATTTTCTATCCTAGTGGCGGCGCCATAAAGATTTATTATATTTTTCTCACAATTCAATAATTATATATTACCGTATTATATGTAATCAAGTGCGTCATATTAGGATTTTTAATAATTTGTATCAAAATTTACACGGGAAAAGTATCTTCTTTCCTCACTCTTATATAAGTCGACCACGGTATTGGGTTCATTTCAATTTTTTGATATGCCAAAACAGGAACTCTATAATAAAAAAAATGGTGCAAAACTGCAAATGCATAAAGAGTGCCCCCTCAAATAATTTATATAATAGGTACCTAAATTGTTCATTGCCCGGATGAATTATCAATTAACTGTTGGCCGTTGTTAAAATTATGTTGTACCGATGTGGTCGAATTTTTGTTCATGGCATTGGTTGGCAACCGACACGAATGTAGGTACCTACCTATATTATAAATTATATTTTTTTTTCAATCTAAACATCACATATAAATATTTACACAGCTCGAAATGAATACTTTGTCTCCTTCCATGGTCGTCCTAATGGGGAGGAGGGGGTTTGGTCATATATTCCCACCTCAGAAAGTAAGTCCGCAAAATTTAGTGCAGTCGGAAATTTGTGTCGGTAAATTTTTAAAATCTGACGTTTAATCGGAGCAAATTATTAACAATTTGATGGTATTTTTTTTGCTTATTCACTAATTTTGGAGTCGAAGAAGAAACTTCCCTTCCATAAATATTTCTTCAGAACGGCCTTGTTCGATAACCCTATATTAGACTATATTTGTAGTAACCGAATTAACGATGATGTTCTTCGTAACTATTGTAAAGTGTTCGGGGTAGATCAGTTAAAAATTAATTGTCCAGGGAAGATGGTTAGACCTTCGGAAAAGTTTTACTGGTGTACAAAGATCGTGTTCCGGCGCAGACTTATGAATAGGGGCGTGGTATGCCGAATATTATCTAGGGAAAATTTCTCATACCTACTCTGTGATAAATGTACCAAATAGGGCGAATAATAATAATTATTAACATTAAATACCTACTCACAATTAATAATAAGGTAGCTGCAGTTACGATTTCAGTTGACAAGTTGAGTTCAGTTGGTGGTTGTTCATGATATGTATTGGGGTCGTTTATTTTCAGAGTATTATTACTCTATTAATAATAACTTTATTGAAAATCATACACGTAATAATTTAGATCATGTTATGATCTTTAATTGTTTCTTTAGTGGTTGTACCTACGCTAAAATAATTCTAGAAATGTGCATCTTTTGCGCAAAAACACGGAGGTGTGATGTCCTATTAAGATGTAAAGTCTCAAGTCACCAGTTCCATTATGTCCAGAAGTAGTAATACCACATAGTTTAACTAATTTATCAAAAACATAATTAACTGAAAAAAATCATTACTAGGTAGTTCATAGAATAGGCAAGTGAAGAGGGTTAGAATAGACTATATTGACTATTTTGAAGCAGAGTAGTTTTGAAAAGTGTTTATTAAATACTTAGTAACGTCAGATTTACTCGATCAAGGGATGCTATTAAAACTTACCATAGGTGGTATGTCAGTATATTACGCGAGAGAGAGAGAGAGAGAGAGAGAGAGAGAGAGAGAGAGAGAGAGATTTGTTATGAATAATTAATTAATTGCGATTGATTAAAAGTTTCAACTTGCAATTTAGTTCAACTCTACACATTATATATACTATATATATTCTATTTAATAACGTCGAAATTGTATAATAAAAATGCATATTGATTATGAAAATATTCGGAAGAAATAAGAAAATAGAAATGAAATATATTTTCGGAGAAAACATTCCGCCAAACTGTAGTAAATATTATATATTTTCATATTTTTCTAAGTCATTAAAATTAAAGTATTAAAATTTAACATTACCCATAATGTGTTCTTTTTTCCTTACAATAAATATGGTTGGAGAACATATATTTATTATTGTGTGAGCATTAATGGCGTCTTGAATTATCCATGATTTTAATATCAAAATTGTTGTAGGTGCCTATAGGTACATTTTATAACTTTACATCCAATCATTAACTACTGAACTGATATTTGTAAGGCATATTATATAATATATAGTTTAACTGGAGTAAAATCATAAAACTATATAAAAAGCGTAATAAAATATAGGTAGTGGTAGTTGGTAAAAATATTTAACGGTATACGCATGTTTTTAAATATTTAATTAGCTGTATCAGAGAAATTAATCTACCTATATCTAATATTATAAGTACCTATATACATATATACTGGTAAAATTATAACACATCAATTTTTCAGCCTTTAATTAAATATTTTAAAATATGCTGTTATAATATTATCTATTAAATAAATAAATAAATAAAAATTTAAATAATTTATAATAACATATAATATCTAATTCTAGTAATATATTTATGTATATTCTTCTAAATTCTTAAATTTGATTTAATTATAGTGTAAAATCGTGGAATTTAGCGCGCTCGCAGAGTGGGCTTTCATAACTTGTTTAACCTTGTTTTTCTACATTTCATTACCCCAACTACTAATTATAATTCCTCTCTTTCTCCATGGAATAATAATCTTAACTAAAATTTAAAAAAGTATTACCAAAGTGTATGTGATCTCAGAACTAAACTGACTAATTTATGGGGCTTTGTTCCTATGTTTCATTCTTACGAAATAATCATCTTTACTGAAACTTGGCCATCCCTGGATGTAGACTACGCTGAACTTATTTTGGACAACTTTAAAATGTTTAGACTTGACAGGAATTCTGACAAAACATCTCACTATCGTGAAGGTGATGTCTATATTGCTGTCAAATCCACGATTATCTCGTTTCCAGTTATCTTTAGTAACTCTAATATTGAGGATGTATACCATGTATGTCTCTTATTCATCAATTCTTCATATTTTATAATTCGTTCTACCTACCTGCCTCCTTTCAGTTCGCTCTCAGTTATTGAGTCTCACCTTTCAATTATTGATCATATATTACTTAAAACCCACAAGACTGATTATTCGGTTATTATATTAGATGATTATAAGTTATAACATACTAAGTGTCTTTCAATGAATTTGGTCTTTCTGTCTCTGGAGATATAATTCCGACTTTCTCTCATATGGTTGATTCTATTTCTTAAATTTCTTCCAATTTAACCATATCATCAACAACTCAGCTAATAACCTCGAACCAATTTTTTTTTTAATTCTAATAAACTATCGGTAACCAAAGCTACTTTACCCTTAATTACGCCTTATTATCCTATTAATACCAATCTCAAATTTCTTTACTTCCTCAATTACATACGTAAATTTATCCCCAAAAAATTTCAAGGACTACTCATAAATTTCCTCGTTGGGTATCTTTTCCCTTAAAATATTCAATAAAAAAAAACATGGCCATAACATTTTTAGATTATCAAATTTATATCTATATATGTATATGGATAATTAAATGATGTTCAGTTGGCAGATAATCGGATTTGGACCATTATTATATTCCCGTTGAAGAATAAACACATAAAAACCTCAAATATAGTTGATATAAATGCATGTAACATAGACAATTTGGATGTTATGAAATCCAAACCTTTAAAAGTATGTTGGGAGAGATTTTACGACATTTTCGATTTAAGCCATCGTTGTTGAAATATTATAAAAATACTATAATTTCCATGTATTGTATGACAATATTTTTCTTCACTTATAGGTAATTATAAATTTACCCACACCTACTATAATATTTTACACATTTTTTTATCCCAAAATATGATTTTTTAGCATTATTCATCAAAATAAATGAATAAATAAAATAACACGAAAATACAAAATATTATAGTAATATTAATGATACCAAAATTACAGATATATCGAAATATCGACATTATCGCGAATACCGAGATTACCGGTAATATAGAAATACCGATAATATCGAGAATGCTGATAATACCGATAATATTGAGAATACCAAAAATACTGGTAATATCAAAAATACCGTAGCTACCGAATTATTATCAATCCGGTATTTTCGGTATACTGACTCATACCAGTATAAATTCCATATAGAAATACTCAAATAAAAAAAATACCGTTAGCCGCCCTACTATACACTAAAGTTACGAAAAAATTTCGAAAATAGAGATCTGGGTATACGCTGTATACCTGTATACCTCCAATTTATCACTGATTATAAAATACAAAATAAAATTTAAATAAATAAATTATAAAATATTTAAAAAGCTAAATATGAGAATTCCAGTTTAATTGGTTTTCATTTGAGTTGGATTTTTATTTTTGGAGAAGACTGAGTTTGAGTACATGAATCGTTTTTTTTTTTTTACAATTGGGATTCTAATATTATATTATGATTGAAATATAAAAATCGAGAAAGTAAAAATTAAAATATTTTCAGGACGATAATTTATATAATTTATTAGTCTAGGGCTTAGGGCTAATGTAATAGTATATTCATATTATGAACGTTCAGTGTTTGGAAAGAACGACGTTTATACGTTCACGTTCATATTTTATGAACGACACACGAACGCCACTGGTTTCTGTCAAATAGAACGTGAACGTTAACGACGTTCATATTTTTAAGAAACTTGAACGATTTTCAGGCCGTTTAAATTAAATGAAAATATATCAAAATTTCGCTATAAATTTCATTATATTTAAATATAATAGGTACTTAAAAGTCCAATTTCCTTTGGTCCGCTACAAAATGAAAACGATAGTTTCTATGAATCGGTAATTTTTTAGTATATAGGTATATATAAGAAAAATGTATATTTTGTTTATAATTGTTTAATTAAAATGAACGACCAGATGAACGCGTTAATTTTTTAAAGAACGTGAATGTTCTTTTTAAATACATTTGAACGTGAACGTGAACGAGTTCAATTTTCAAGTGAACGTTCCACTCAACTATACTTCATCCGCTCCATTATTTTTGAAAATGGTATGACGTGTTTCGAATGACGTAAATGATCGGGGAGCATTTGAGGGTAAAGCGTTCAAGATTAAGTGGTCATCGAGAGATGAAAGAAAAGGGAGAAATATAAATATCCAAGTGTCTTATTATTTTTACTCTTAGAATACAAGTCCAAAGGTCTATAGAATATTGGCGGGCATTTGCGTTCACGTCACTAAACATTATAATGTTAGGCGCATAATGATATAATATATAGGTAGGTACCTACTCAACTGCAAAGACCAAATGTGTATAATGAAATAATATAAGTGTGTAGTTTTCTCGTTTTTTTTTTTTTTTTTTTTTTTTTTTTTTTTTTTTTTTTTTTTTTTTTTTTTTTATACGTTTTTTTTTTTTTTTTTTTATACACTTTTATTATTTATTTATATTTATTTTATCATTATAATTTTTGATTCGCGTATAACATAAAGTGTAACCCTTATAGAATGTACACTTGTATAACATTTTATATTCGATATAATGTTATACGCATATATTATAATGTCTGGATTTAAAATCATCAGGCCGGAAACGGTGCACGCATGCCTGATCCGTTTAATTGGCATCAGCGGCCATAGAAGTGGCAGTGAGTCGTGAACATATTGTGGTTGAAAAATAATAATAATAATAATAATAATAATAATAATATAATAAAGAGCCACGGTGGAAAAAGGCGAAAGGAAAGAGAGAAAAAAAAATGCACGGCTATATAGGTATATTATAGTACGTTGCAGGGTAATTTATATTTATTTTCTTCTCCATTATATACATCGCATCTGAAGTGGATTGCGTTAAAAATTTCGTCGTTTTCTCAATGGTCCACAAAGGTTCACCCTTTTTTCTTTATTCACCTCCTCTCCAATTTTCCACGTATACTCACTTTTTCTATTTAAATAACACACACACACGCATACACGTGTGTACGCGTGTACTCCAAGTGCTTATATATATGTATATATACTTGTAATACAGTGACAACACTGTGTGTGTTTGTATTTACAGTAAATGAAATTTTGAACGCACGTATGGGCCAATTAAAATGCCAATGGTAATAAGTAGTGACACTCGGGTACGTACGTGTGCAATGGTATATTATGTTGAAACAACTCGATTCTATACACACGAGAGAACGTGTAAACATGATTTCGAAAAACATATTTTTCGTTACCTTTAATTTTATATCGAAATAACTATAATACTATACTTGTATACTTTATAATATCTGCTAAATATCTGATAGTACATTGTGCATACGGTAGTAGCGTTAAAATTATGTACCCGACACGATGTGAAGAGAATGCATGTCGAAGGAAAGAGGGGAAAAAGAAGACCAAACAAGTGACGGGAGGGGGGGAGGGGGAATGTAATAGAGAGTGATATCAGATGGGCGGGTATTACGCGGTGGAGAGGATGCGGTTAAGGTGGAAGTGGAAGACTAACGTGGCCTAGTAGTTGGGAGAGAAGGCGAAGGAAAAGAAGACGATGTTTAACACGAACAGTTAACAGGTTTTTTAAAAAACCAAATTCACACTCTCTGCAAATACCTATATAGGTAAGTCAAAAATGTAATATGAAATTTGTCCAGAGTCGTAGCCAGGGACGGGATGCTAAGAGAGCTGTAGATTCCCCCAATGCAGTGTAGTGTTTTTTAGCTCCTCATATTATATTGTGTGCATAGCAGATGATGCATATACGAATTAAAATTGTACAAAAAAAAATTTGTATTTAATGCAGATTAATATATTAAAAATATATTTACTTTTTTATTTTTTTTATTTTTCAGTTCAGAGATTAGTTTATAACAAATGTATTAACAACAAATGCCCTCTCCATGTTTTCCTATCGTTCGTCATGTGTCTCTAATCTCCCCGTAGCAAGTGACTCCTGCGTTCTTTATTATTTGGCTGATATATTTCGTTTTGAGTCTTTTTCTTGATCGTTTTCCTTCAATTATTCTTTCAGTTATTAAACTGTGTTATAAATCGCCATATCTTAACGTGTGCCTATCATCTGCCATTTTCTTTTCTTTAGAGTATCTATCAATGTTCGTTTTTCTTTTATTGTGTTCAAGATGTCCTTATATTTGTTCTTCTTTCAGTCCAATTTATTCGTTGCATTTTTCTCCAACAATACATTTTTAGAGCCTTTAATAATCCTTTTCTTTTTTTATTTATTGTCCATGTCTCGTATTTGTATAATTCTACCATATTTACTTATATTATATATATAATATAAACTTAATATTATAGACAATGGCATACGCAAAATTTTTCAATGGGGGGGGGACTTGAAAATAAATAAGTAATCAGTAGACACAAAATTAGGCATGAAAGAATAAAAAAGGTGTTTTTTCAGTGTTAAAATATATATTATAATGTATTTATAATATATATATATAATAGCGTATTTATGGAGAGGGGTCCAGGGGTACTGATAAAGGACCAACAAATATTAATTTTAAAAACTTAAATACCAAAATTTCATTTTTGTAGACAGAACTTTTTTTTAAACAATAATAATTTGAAATGGAGTTTGATGACTTAAAAAATTAATAATAATGCCCTAAAATGAATATAATAACTATAAACTTTAGATTCTGAGCAGAGCAAAATATTTTCTCGTTTTACTATGATATTAATTGGTCTTATATTTTTCTTTGAGCAATTTATCGACCAGAAAACTTGACGTTATGATCTAATTTTTTAATGTTTACCCATTATTTGTCATAAAATTTTATCAGCACGGATTTTTTAAAAACGCATCAGAAAAAAACCATCGAAAAAAATGAAAAATATGGGTTAAAACAATGATTATTTCCTCATAAATCCAAAAATATTGGTTTTAAACACTTTAAAATTATCACAGAGTACGTGTTTTCTTTTTGTATTTTTTAATACATTTATAACATTATTATGTTTTACAATTTAAACGTATATTTCAGCCTCCACTCAATGTATTTACGATTTAAAATTATTTTATAAATAAGATTGGTGTTTAGTAGTAATCAAAATTCAATGAACTGTATTATTATTACTAGGCTGTGGTTCTTAGGTACCTACTTTTCTTATTTATTACCAAACTGAGGAATAATCAGTTTTAAAATTTGAAGAAAATGTATCAATTAAAACTTAAAAGTATACCAAATCAATGTATTCATATTATATTTTACAATCTCATAACCTATTCCGTAGTTTGTTTTTATGTAGTATTTCTGTCAAAGACTGTTAACCTTTTTGTCAGGTATACTTATGCCTAATTATTAAACTTAAAATATTTTTAATTTATAAATAAATATCTTAAAATAATCCAAAAATAAAACCACAGTTTACTGTACTGTTTTTTTATATCACGATTACAAAATTAGGAAAAATGTATGAATATAAAAAAAAAAATTAAAAAATTTAATTATTTTGTTACCTACTAGTTTTTATCAATGATTAATGATAACCTTTTTTACCATGTGATGCAAAATATTTTTAAAGTATCAAAATTAAATGCATTTAAGGCTAAAACTTTTGAAAAAGTTAAAAATTAAAATTAAATATTTTTAATAAGTGTTATTTTTTTTACCAAAATATTGCACGGACCCTACAACCTCCGCTCTCCATTACTAACAGTTCTTTGTCTCTAAACTAAGCCTTTTTGCCCCTAACATATATAAATTATTCATGTAAATATCATTATATTAATGATCGGTTTTCAATATATTTAGAACCCCCTCCCCCAGAAAAAAAGTTGAAAATACGTAAATATATAAAATATAACATTGATGATATGAATCATAAAAAAATAGAATTATGCTGGTAATGGGGGGGGGGCTTCAGCCTCTTAGCCCCTTCTGCGTACGTCCTTGATTATAGGTATATTTCATAATATTAATAACTAATAAGTAAACTTTTTTCTTAAAGGGCTGTGTTAAAAAAGATAATAAACAAATATCTAGGTGAAGATAAAAGAAAATTGATTGAAATTGGTCTACAAAGATACAAACCTAATGGCGATTATAAATATCTGTGTAAATATAAAATATAGGCTAGTTTCATATAGACGAATGAACAAATACTTTGATTTTAATTGTGAATTTTGAATGTTTAATTATAAAAATGCTTGACCCTTTCGGCCCCAATATTTTAATGGCATTTGCGTAGGTACAGTTCATAATCATAGAAATATGATCTTTATATTAGCGATAGAAAGTGATAATATATATAAAGTGATGATAAAGTGCTAACTTTTACGTGTTATTTTACTATACATCACGTTAAAACGACGCAACCCGCTTTTAAATTGATAAAGTTTCCATCCGTGGAAGGAAAAAAGTAAGGTATGAATTACTTTACGGTTGCTATAACACTTTATAACATTTATGTTATGTACCCACCACCCGTCATCAACATACTTGGTGGTTACGTTATCTAACATTGTCGTGGTTGAAACAGTATCTTAAATAGATGTTCAAAAATTGTTGGTGTTTTAGAATGTACTTCAAATATTGACATTCGTCAATTCCACGAATCCATCGTTCACAAACCCCACTCACCAATAGAAAAATAAATTTAAAATTTCGTTGAAAACATTTCATCTCGATAAATTGTATAAAAGATAATTGTAAATCTTTTATTTTAGATAACCTTAAAATGTTTTCATTTAGAATCTAGATTCACATAACAGATTAAAAACAATTATCTATAGATAAGGTATTTAGATAATTTTCAATACTGCTCAAGGGTAATATGGGATCTTAGCCCTGCCCATGCACAACACATTGTACTTGTTACGGTACGATAGATATCCCTATAAAAGTATTAGTGTAAAATATTTTTACAAATTATTTTATTATGGATTGATATTACGATAAAACAATAAATATTTGGAAACGAATGTAAAATTAACCGATAAAAAATCGACGGGCGCATTTAAAACCGGGGCCTTGCAGATATATGGCCAATGAAAATTTCCATATGACAAAGGATTAAATGACCCGGGAACGTAGGTACCCTTCAAAATTTGCATGATTTCTAGTGATGCGTGTGTGTATTCTGGCGTCATTCTGCTGAAACTACCAATTACGTTTTTCAATAATTGCTTGTTCACTTTGACCACTAGAAATTTTTGAATTATAATATAGTGCTCACCGGTGAAAATACTAACTCTCGTTCTCAATAAAATTTCATACGGTAATGATTTGAGGATGAATACCTTCATTTTTCCATTTTGATTGAGAGTAAATTTGATGAAATTGTTTCATCCATATGATATTAATTATACATATTTTATAATAAAATTATATAAACATTAATTAATTATTTTTATATACTATTTAGTTAAGTATTAACATCGATTTAGTTACCTAATTTAGTTCACATTTATCAATTATCACGAAAAACCACAGAAATACTGCCAATGACTGTTTGCAAAGAAAAAAAAACTCGACGTGACGCAACATACCTCTCTGTATGATTTTGTGTGCGCACGGCCCAATACTCATGTTATATTCACCAAAGATTCGCTCAGAATCGTTTTGTGATTTATCATTACTTTCAAGTTATATATTCAAGCATATATCCACTACCGGTATCCTACCCACTCTCTAACGACCGGATTTTTTTGGCTTTACATTTTTTGGGTTATTTTCCCTCTCTTAAATATTACCTTGAAAATTCACTATGTACATACTATTATTATATGTTGTTCAACGTATCGATAGATGCAACACCGAACGGTCAAGCGATTAATTATGTTCGAAGTTTGGTATAAAACATAATTACCGAAAAGTACACATTATTTCGGTCTATATTGATTTAAGAGCGAAAATACCTATAACACGAACATTTTGAGGTAATTTTATGTCCGTTTTTTGAATCGAACTTGCATGAAATTCTGTTTTAAACAACTATAACTTATTTGTTAGACACTATTTAAAAAATGGTTAATATGAAATTAATTCCGAAATTTCGTAATAAGCGTTTGTTTTTTTCTATTAAACTGCCCCCACGATGATTATTCAACACCACAGTTCATACAGCATGCTTTTGTCCCGGTTGACAATGACTTTTTGTGCACAAACCGAGTGACGTACACACGCTTCGAAACGATTTCATAATATACGATTGTATCGTTACAGTCTCTATAATAATACAATGTGTAGTGAATTCGATTTATTAACACAGTTCGTACGCAACAACTTACGACATCAGAACAGTCGATCGATTATCTTAGTCGATCCCCGACGTCGTCGTTCTCTCGGACTGCGGGACTCTTTCACACGCGTCCTCGCACGGTTGCGGCGGACGAGAATAACGAGACCGGTCGTTCAATCAACAATAAACACGTTGTTTTTATAATGACATCGATGATCATTCGTTATAATAATATACGGCTGCAGGTCGACCGACGTGTTTGAATACATTAAACGTTATATTGTCGTAATAATTCAAAAATAATAAACGATCGATAATGATCGATACACACGATATACTCACGTACATACGTCTCGGGGTTATGATACCTATACACGGTGTATAGAACGCGGAATAAGTTACTGTGCATAAGTGAATTGGGGAAGGGGTCGATGGGCGAATACGGCAACCCCCTCCCGTAAACATTAAAATTAAATTGCAGGACTGCGGTTCTACCACGCAATAGATGAAAACAGAATGGACACAGCTCTAAAACTGTGATAACGAACTAAATGTCAACCAGTGTAGCCGCGTAGTATATTTTTAGTTTTTCTTTTATCACGGTGCAACTGTTGGGTGTTATACCATAGAACAATATAGAACTGTCACCCAAGGTGATAACAGTTTGTTTACGAAAATTTGAGGATAGGCCTTGAAGTTATCATCGAACGTAAAATTGAGGACGCGCCCTGAAGTTAGTAACGTTTTCCGCTATGAAACGACATCTGAATCCTGGGATCGAAATGTCGAAGGGAATTAATAGACTTGTATCAATATTTGACTTACCTATTAATATTTGTCTATGAGGGAGTTATAGCAGCAAACACAATGATCCCTTCCATGAATCGTATACTAATAATTATTAATTTAAATGGAATTGTATATTCAATGTATTGAATAAATGTAAAATGAAATAATATATTAAACATATTTTGTTTTTATTATTAGAAAATATACCATGATAAAATTCATCGCAGAATATAACTATTAGGTATAAATTATATTTACTGTAGGTAAAACGTAAAACCATAGAACATTGTGGATTAATACAATCATATAAAAATCACTGATTACAATATAATATCTATTATCAAAATTTGTCAACAGCTGTTATTTTCAATATCCAAGATCACCCATTTCCATTACACAGAAATATAGGGAGTGATATAACCCTGGTTATACTAAGATCAACAACATGGATTACATTTTGTCTGTGATAATAATTTTAAATTAGGTAAATAACTTTAGGGTTTAGTTTTGTGTGCCTATTAGTTTAACATAATATTTTTTATAAATCAATTTTAGTAATCATAAGAATAATATTGTCAGTCCAAAAAGTTTCAAAACCTTCAATATTTTAACCATACCAATATTATAATACGTATATAATATTGACAATCCTAAGTCTGAAAAATGAAAGTATAGAAAATATTTTTATTGACAACTTTCCCACAATTGCTATTGAAGATGGAGTTGGGATCAAATTCAAAATGGATTTTTGTAATGTTCCTTTAACCCACTCTTGTAAGTTTTTTGAAAAAATATTTTTAATTAATTTGTTTACACGATTCAGAATATTTACACCTGTCAAATTTTTAAATAGAAACTTAATGTAAGGAAAAAAAAGAAGAATAGGAGATTATAACTGTTCTAACACATTTGTAAATTTTTATTTGTTCTATTTAGAACAAAATATTGAAATATATGTTAATTATTTTTATTTATTTACTCTATGTATTAAATGAATTATAAATTGTGTAAATATTGAATTAACATAAATAAAACCCTAATCCCTAGTGCTAATTTTAAAAAATCTTATCAAAATAATTTGTTACTTTGTTCAATTGGTTTAATATAAAATGGTAATAATTCAGCAGACTTGGGTAAAATATAATATAATACTTTTAAACTATTTATTTCATCAATAAAAATTATTATTATTTAAATCGACATATTTAAAATTGGGAAATAATATTACTGTCTCGATAAGTATGGTTGAAAACAAAATAAGATAATATACATAATATACTATAAATACTATGTACTTATACACAAATACAATTTAAACTGACAAATAAATGACATTTTTTTTATAAAAAGTAGTCAAAATACTCTATTAAATAATATTCTACTATTGTAAAGTATTATATACTTTCCTCGTTTGAAAGCTGCACTGGTTGACATTTAGTTTGAAATTGTGGGTTCCCATAAGAACCTATGTAATTTCTTATCAGTGTCCATTCTGTTTTCATCTGTTCTGTGGTTCTACCCCATTGTAGATATTTTGAAAAATTATTTAGATTGTTGTCAACAATTCAAAGACAAAGGTCATTTTGGATAATATACTATAATATCATACGACGTCTATAAAACATTCGAGAAACATTTACATATAATGTATGTCTATATATCTGGTAAAATATACATACCTATTTTATACGTACGTAATTCGTTAATAAATATTAAATAGCTATACGGACCTACATTAAGTATTATATATAAACTTATTTTTATTATTCGTTTAAAGAATATAAGTTTCGAGTAGGTACCTAAATATTTATTTTCATATCATGTTTTCACGAGAGATTATATAGACTCCAAATTGAAGGTAAAACATTGAGGGCCGAGGGGCATAATATATATATATATATATATAATATATATTATATTATATAGGGGAAAGTAGTCTATATTGGTCCGTTTTAGATATTTTGTAGTATTTCGAAGAATTATTGTTCAATGTTATCAATATATTAAATGTCATTAAAGGCGTATCAAGTTTTTTTTTTTTTTTTTTTTATTTCAATTTCCAGTGTGAATAATTTTCAATTATTTATTTATTTAATAATAACAGGCTAAAGCACAAAATATAAAGTAAGTACAGTACAAACTATTGTAAAGATAACAATGGTCAACTTAATACATATAAAAGAAAACAAACAAAAGAGAACAATTGGTGAAAAAGATGATAAACAAAATTTAAATTACTTACAAATAATGAAAAACAGAATTATTTATAATTAATGAAAGTTCAAGTAAAAAGAATCGAGGTTTAATGGTGAAAGAGGGGTCATTATTATTATTATTATTATTATTTCAATAGTCCAACTTGGGCAACTCGGTCTTCAATTTAATTTAAAGAACCGCATGCAAATATATAGTAACATTTGTTTAGAATAAAATAACTTTTTGATGTACCTAATATGATACGAATAATATAACTTTATACAAGTAGGTATAATAGAATAACTATAATAGAATAAGAAATAATCATAAGACAAATACAATAATAATAATAAACAAATTTACAGTTTTACATCTTCTTATATTCTCAAACTCTAACGTGCTCAAGTTTGCACCTTTACATATTAGGGGATTCAAAGATGGTTTTTTTTTTTTTTTTTTTTTTTAGGTTTTTACGAGCCATTTAGACTCTTTGCCGCCAAAACTACTTCCTT
>JAIPRL010002404.1:0-60650 GCA_025469235.1 Pemphigus obesinymphae | reverse complement strand
TATTCGTTGTAAATTTCAAGATTTTAAAGTTATTATTTTCGAAATTACGTAGAAATGAAAAATCTCGATTTGACAAAATTGTATTTTTGCTGTTTTTTCGTCATTTTTGGGTAGTTTTTCCTTACACGTTAAAAGAACAATAATTTATATTAGCCACAGACTACAGACATATAAATGTTGTCATGAACATATTTGTAATAATATAGCACAGAACATGGTAATTCCGACAAAATTTAAATTTGCAGGTCGATTTTGCAGGTCGTGCCTGTGTATGATAGGAACGACACGGTAGACACGCCTATGATTAGTAGTATCCTGTAAAAATGTCCAAGTAAAACTTAATTTTAAATCACCGTAACTCATTTGATCATTTAAAAAATATAAAAAATATTTGAAAAAATCGTTTTTTCCCAAGCTGTTTTCTATGTCAATTTCATATGATAAATTAATTAAAGATAGGTATAGGTACACCAGTTATTATAACTATCATAATATTATATATTATTTCACAATAATATAAAATTTTCGCGGTGAATTCTAAACGTCGGCGTCGTATTATTATACATCGTCATCAGTCGATAATTATAATAATAGATAATTATAAACAATATATTATATAACAACTATTATTGTGTATGGAAAATCATAATGGATATGAATTATGCGATTTCGTTGGTGTATACATTTTTCACCGAAAATATTATATTATTATTGCGATCCGCGCCGCCTGCGGTAGACGGTTTTCGATTTTTTTTTTTTTTTTTTAAACTTGTATATATATCTAGTCACGGTGTAGGAATCACCTGTTTAAACTTATTTGTGTGCAATATATCAGATATTACGGTTCTTTCCAATGGGTAGGTATTGTGAAATTATTTCATCATGAAATAATAATTGTGGAATATTATTAGACGGGAGTTCTAATTCTTAAAAAAAAAAAAAAAAAAAATTATACTTACTTATTGACCATATATATAGGTATATAATATATATATATATATATAGACCACAGGCTGATTGATAGACTATCATCATGACCATCGTCGTCCGTAGATTATAAAGTTCGATGACTAAAATAGCAACTAATATTTATTTTTTATTTTTTTTGTTATTATTGTTTTGTTGACCGTCAATATTTAAACGACAATCAGAGCCGCGCTAATAATTTGCATATGGTAGTGAATGAGAGGAGGGTTACATGTATTTATAATAATATGTTTAAACATCAAAATTGATAACGAAAATGAAGATAATTATACAATTTTTCCCGGTCCGGATTAATGAGGGATTTTTTAATAATTTTTTTTTGTAACATATACAGATATAAATATGTATGTATAAAATACAATAAATATAAAATGTAGAAATATTAAGGATAATTCAGTAAAATTATAATTAACTATAGAGGAAACTTGGGTAATAATGAGGACATATTATGGAATATTATTGCATTATCTCAAAAACCGGTGAACTTAAAATTTGTTTTTTTTTTTTTTTGGCACATATTAAATACCTATAAAATATATAAACATATTGGTTCTTTGAATACCGCTGATAAATTTTTGTTTTATATCAATGGTAATAAAATGAGATAGTAAGCAAAATTTATTAAAAAAAAAAAAACAGTTTGTTGATGTATATTTTTGACCTGTATGGTAACCGATAGTTAAACACATCATTTATTATTCTTATAATACTACATTATTATTATTTATTATAATATATTTTGCAAGGTATTTATTAAAACTTATTATTATATTATTTAATTTATTGTTTTCTTTCTACATTTAAAAATAAAAGTCATATGGAGGTAATACGGGACAATCAGTTAGGAGTAGAATGAGATGTTCATTTATATCGTATATTATTATTATTTATTACATAAAAACCATAAATAAACTATACATTTACACATATTGTACTATTGTGCCTTGAATTATATTATTCTGTATTCTAAAAGTGAAGACACCACTTAAAATCTGACTAAATCGTTTGGTTCAGCTGCCACCGTGTCGGTCAGGAGCACAAGAGATGTCGAATTGAGTGACCATAGCATTTAGGTATATAGTAATATTATAATTAAAATATATATGTACATGTTCTAGATTTAATCTGTATACCTCTAATCAAAATTTAAAAATGAAATTGTGATTGGATTTACCTTTAAGTTCGGGTAAAATATGTAAAAATAACTTAAACTTACGAAAAATTTAAAAAACGTTAAAAAAATCAACTTTCGAACTATAGGTTTATTTTCATCTTTTGTCAAGATAACTGCTTCTTTCTATCATTATTGATAATTGATCATGGATAAACCTAACATTTTTATTTTATCACCAGAACAACATTTTTAAATAATTTTGATGTACAGACCATGACAATAAGTATAAAATTGACCAACTTACAGCTAATTTAAATTTGAAAAAGTCGATTTTTTTATAATGTTACTTTAATAGACTGTAATTTAGTTAACATTGGACTTAAAATTATAGTTTGTATATCAAAACTATCTAAACATTTCGTCCTGTCTAAATCTAGTGTCAAAGTTAAGGGTTATTATTTAAAAAAATCAAGCTGTACATGAGAATACGGCAAGGGTAAAGAATTAAAATATTTCCGAAAAATGATAGGATTCTATATCCCCTAGCTATCCGATAAATAGAATTTATTCTAAAATTATTCGATTGAGATATTTAGTGGTACATTTGAAATGGGGTATATTTCTAGTTTAAGGAATATCGTATAGCGTCCTCTTTGAAACGTGGATACGCATGAAAAAACCCCAAATGAAGAGGTTTTGAATGAACAAAACAAAGTGAATGTAATGAAAAACGACGTTAGAATAATATGATTGGACAGGGACATTGGACATTGACATTGGCAACACGGCATAATTAAGGGACGTACAAATCTAGGAACTTGTGCATTTTTAAATTAAAAATTTACTTAAGTGTATGCTGGATTATATGACATACACTAATCTAACCGACTATCATAAGACTGCAAAAAATCATCATCGATTTACTGGATTTCATCAGTATTAAAAGTATAAGATTTGTTTCAAGCAAAGGTAATAATATGATATTTCTATAATGTAACTAGGCATTACAATCAGACCATTGTTGACGTATTATAGTATCCAACTGGTAGAAATTATGTAATTAACCATTAAATCGTAGTAGATTCTGACCTTAATGAATCAGTTTAGATTATAGTTTAAACGTGTACGTAGTAGGTACAATAGATACATTCGAATCATTCGATTGACTTAACGTTGTTGAATAACAGTCAGCTTGGCAGTATCGTTAAAATCAAATTGTCGCGTTTGATTGTGTAATGTATAATATATAAAATCAACAAATTACATTATTGTTCAGAGAATAGTGAAAACAGTTCAAACAATGTTATGTATTTATACCGATATTATATTGTTTGTATATGCACTGCGACATACTATACAGCAGTACGAGTTCAATTTGTTATAATTACACTTTGGTTAAATAAATATGATTTGTAATTATAACAATCTATAACTGTTCTATTCGCAATTTTAATTTAATAAGGTACAATGGATTTATGTGATGGATTTTGCTTTCTACGTAATTTAAGCATGTATGAAGGTAAATAAATTTTCAATTATAAATGAATATTCTTATAATATATATAATAAAATATAATATAATCATTATATAATTAAATATATAAAATTGTTAGTTATAACTATCTATTACTGCCTAATTTGCATATTAATATTAATATAATATAATAATATTAATAATTTTATAATAGATATAAAAATATAATATAATATAATAACTACTTATGGCCCTGTGGAAGGGGCTAAGAATACCTCCACGGTTTCCTCATGCCTGTCGTAGAAGTCGACTAATTGAGGTTGCGTCAGGTCGACAGCCGGTATAAAACCTGTCAAAAAGGTATGAGTAGTCTTGAAATTAATATAGGCGAGTTTTCCCATCTCGGATGTTCGAGTAAATTTTATAAGGCAGTGGTGAGACCTGCAATGATGTATGGAACAGAATGTTGGGCAGTAGATAGAAAGATAGAACAGAGAATGAGTGTCGCTGAGATGAGAATGTTAAGGTGGATGAGTGGAGTTACTAGAGAGGATTAAATATGGAATGAGTATATCAGAGGTAGTATAAGGGTAGCTTCGATAGTAGACAAAATGAGAAAGAATAGATTAAGATGGCTCGGGCATGTATTAAGGAGATAAGAGACTGAGGCAGTAAGATTAGTAAGCGAAATGCATGTTGTTGGTAAGAGGGGGAGAGAAAAACCGAAAAAGAAATGAGGGGATGTGATGACGAGTGATATGAGGAAGGTGGGAGTAAGTGAAGAAGATACGGGAGATAGAGTTAAGTGGAAGTGTAGGACCAGGGTGACCCAAATAGTTGGGAGAGAAGGCGAAGGAGAAGAAGGATATTTTAATAACGAATATTATATTATACAAGTTAACTTTGTATAAATATTTTAATTTCAGTTTTTAAATCGTTAATATTTATAAATTTAAAATATAATAATATATAGGAATATTTGTGGAACTAATATGACATTAAACATGATTCCATCCGATTTATATAGAAAATAGATCCAAAAAAAAATTATTTTTTAAACTTATCAGATACAGATTATGGATGTTGGTCCATCGTCCTTTCGATCCTCGGATAATACAGGGTACTTAGTGCATTATTATTATTTTAAACTTGAATACAAAGATAAATCATTGCATTTGAAATACGATTTTTAGTGAATTTCGGTAAATATTATATTAATAAAACAATAATAAGTAACCATGATAACTTTATTTGTTATTTTATTATTTCCCCTACATTTATAAAATATTTCCGTTAAAAAAGGTAGTTTTTTTTTACGTGTAAGAAAAATACTGTGAAAAATCGAAAACCACCTCTTTTAAGTATCAACTAGAATCAATTTGTTATTAAATATTATGTATGCGGTAACAGGTCGATTATAATCAATTGTATTTTATATTTACAATTAAATTGTAAAATTTTGAACCTTTGATATTTGAAAAATAGTGTTTATGTTGTTTTTGAATGTAAAATATACAAAAAATTTAAAGAATAACGATTTTTAAAATATTTTGTTTTAAAACATAAATGTTATTTTGCAATTCTACAAATAAATTTAGTTAAAACATACAATTTAAATCATCGTGATGGGCCAAATGAAATGATTATATTTCATTGTAAATTCAAAATTAATTAATAGTGTGTATCTATATATATATATATATATATATATATATATTATATATACACACCATCATACCAACTATATATTATCATTGATTATCAATGATAGAATATAAGCAAAAGGCACATGAAATTCAAATCTTTAAAAATTAAATATTAAAAATGTTGGTTTCAGTGACTTATTCATCAAAATAATGCATTAAATCCGTATAGATTCGATTAGGTTTCGCATACAAAACGTTTTTTCGAAACCTCTGACCAGATTACATAATATTATATTACTATCAGCAATACATATATTATTTTCCAATTTAATCTTAACCCAATTGTTTATCATTTAGATTTTAGCTATAAATATTTTTCTTTTTAAATTATAATAATATAGATATTTATTTCACGCTATACATTGAAATATTTTTTACTTATATAAAAATACAATCATTATATATTATTGCTCTTATTCTGATCCATATTATTTTTTAATTTAAAAAACGGCCATTATGGCTTCTAGAATTATTAGGTCGAACAAAATACAAATAAAAAATTTTAAGTATATATTATATATGCGAGATTTTTTGTATCAGTAACAAACAAAATGTACAAATACAAAGTTAAACAAAATATACCATGAAGAAATATTTGAGATTCGAAACCGATAAATTGATTTGTAGATGATACTGCATAATATAACGAATTTGAATTTTAATAATTTTCAATATTTTCATACGCTTTTAATAGATCTGATCTAATCAAAAACCTCTTTTAATGATGTTTGGCTTTGCTGCTAAAACTAAATAATAATTATACAAATGATTCATACCTAGGTATGTATGTATGTATGTATGTATGTATATATATATATAGTTATATATCAGAATAAGGTAGCATGGCAAACATTAAAATCGATAGGTTTTTTTTTATCAATTTCTTATAGCTGGGTGAATAATTAAACTTACAATCAAATTAGACGAGGCGGAATAATTTATTTGATATTTATGTAACTTTCCTTATATTCGACGTAAAATATATGTACCTATACGTAAAAACCTTAGATTACTAATCATTTTTTTCTTTTCTTTTAACAAAATAATAATCGAACGTTTTTACGAATCATTTTGTGTATATTGTGTGGTAGTTGATCATATTTTTAAATCGAATTTTATTAGATATATTCAACGAAATTAAAATTTTGCAATATAAACACAAATATTCGGTTCACTAAGAGAAATCTTAAATTTCTAAATGTAATAAAATTAATTAAAATGGTTTCGTTTCAATACCTGCAGATTTTCAATAAAACTAAACTATTTAAGAAAATTAAAAAAATGTACTTGTCCATTTATCAATGTACACACCAAATACCAATTTTTAAAAGTAGTAGGCAATGGCTATAAAACATTTGAAAACACAACTTCTACGAAATATAGTTGCACGTTATATATTTAAAAAAACACATGTTTTGTAATTAGTATAAATTACGTGATCACAGACAAAATAAAAATAAATAAATAAAAAGCACACATAAGGAAACAAAATAATAAATTACATAATTGTAAATAATAGCTTATTCTCTGCTCTGCTATAATAAGATTTAAAGGAAGCTTAAATTATGTTAGCGACTTTATGTAACAGAATTAAGTAATATATATTTTTATTTCGTGTACAATAATTATTTACAAATATCTAATAAAAGAAAACTGAACACTAGATGAAAATTACTCACTAAAAATAAATTTTCTTTTTAAAATTATATCGTATTATAATATATTCATATTTTACTTATTTGTAGTTTTCTAAACAATTATAATTTCATATATTTTTTTAAGAACCATATAAATACATATTAAATACTATAATATGAATAGTACCTAATAAATAATAATACATTAAACATGAAATACGCGAAAGACTATAATTCTGTATTAAAAGTTAAAACTAAAGATATACCTATATATGTAGGTATATATTATATTAATATTTTATACTTAAGTATAATAATATAGGTTAGGTTACTCGGACCTACATAATATGTAATTATTAGATATACACGTATCTCATTTTTAAAATTTTTTTTTTTTTTTGTTCATTAAATTTAAATTATTTCAAAAATAATTGCAGTTAAACATTTAATTCTATGCATTTTAAAAATATTTTAAAAAAAAATGTTCAGACTTCATAAAACTTTTATCATCACATCATGAATTGTTTTCGCGATATTCGAAAATACTATTTTTAAATACCGGAAAATTTAAAAAACCCGTTTATATATTATAATATAATATGGAAGGTTTCGATATTTTTGTTTTAAATTATGTTAATTTAAATTATTTTACTAAACTTTTATTTTGTTTTAGATTCTGAGCGTAGCTGGAGCTAGTAGTTTTACAATGATGTTTATTTACTTTTCTCTGTTAATAAATTGTTTACCAGAAGGAGTGCTCCGATCTTTAAAAACTTATTTTGTTTAAGATAGAAAATTGCATTTAGTTGGTAATTTAAAAAGGTCATTATGCGATTTGCAATCATTTTTTTTTAATGCGTAAAGAAAAATTATCAAAAAATTACAAAAAAAACGGCAATAAAACGATTTTCCAAATCAAGATTTTTCATTTCTTCATAATTTCGAAAATAATGATTTTAAAATTTTGTAATATATTCACGTTGATCAATTTTTTTAAATTGTTTTGTAATTTTAGGCTATTTATAGACATTTTAGATTTCGAGATTTCTAAGTCCTAAAATGAGTAATTTTGGGTAATAAAACTTGAAAGTTATACTCAATATATTGTCATAAATTACTTTTACTAGATTTAAAAAATCAAAGGGAAAAAAGTAATTTAGATTCTGAGCGTAGGAAAGGAACTAGTGATTTTACAATGACGTTCATTTTTATTTTAAATCCACACACAAAATATACTTAGAATAATACCAACAATTCAAAATACATAACATGCAATCTAGTACCCAAAATTCGACTCTCACCTTTGGGTCAACTGCTCCTAACCAACCACATACAATGTTGAATCGAGACATTTTTCCAGAGGGGGGGGGAGCTAAAATAGTAATTTTATGCTTATAGTACTATAATATGTGTTATATATTTTACTTTAGGGAGATTGAATATATCTAGGAAATATATTCTGATCAAGTGGTGGACTCAAATCAGACCCTTCTTCATCTTTATAAATTTATAATGTACTAAAATATATACCTATTCAGTGCAAATTACTAAAAATAATAATTATTTTCATAGGTATCACGTTCTCTTAAAATGTATTAACAATTTTAAGCCTTTTTCCTTTTTGTAAAATATTATTTAAAATAGAAGTTACATTAACACTAATCTTCTATTAAATTTGCAGTTCTTTAATCCTGAATTTATCACTTTTATAATAAAATCTATAGTAATAATTTACAGAATAATCTATATTAATCTCAAAATCTATAATTATTATAAATAAAACATAGGTACCTATAAAATAACATAAAATTGGTAAACAATTATGAAAATGTTATTCTGTTAATATAGTACTAAAATACACAGCATGCTGTATAATTTAAAAATTACGAAAAATAACCATAACACATAACCACAGAACATGTATTTTTCTTGTTACATCATTTTTTCTTAGGGTTAAAAAGCTATTGAGAATCAAAAAATAAACTCTCTAAACTAAAGATTAAAATCCTATTCACTAAAATTAATACCCTAAAACGGATATAGGTACACATGAAACATTTAGAGTAATCCTTCTACTCGATATTTAAAAAATACAATTAAAATAAAACACATGATTATAATATAATCAAAAAATTATCGTTTGGTTTAAAGTATTAAAAGTTAAAAGCCTATCCCTTGTCTATATGTCCTATCACGACAGTAAATATTTAAATAATTACTATTTAGAAAAATATCCTATATTTACGACTGTTCTGACCCGAAAATAGTTGTACTTTTCAGGGGGGGGGCTTATGCCCCCCTAAGGTATACCTGGATTCAACACTGACCACATATGTTACTATTGTTAAAAGTCATTCTCGTTATCTGTATTATCGTACTGTTATATTGAAGTACAGATTCTGTTCTTAAATTATTAATTAATTATAGGTATATAATTACTATATACTTACAGTAAAATTATTGGTTAACATTATTGAAATGGCTTATTAATGTTAAATTATATTGTTTTATTTTATAAGTAATACATTTTATAAGTGCCTACAGAAAAAAAAAAATTAAAAATAAAAGGTTTCATTTTCAAAATCATCCATCTCAAATCTACAGCCCCCATATGAATGTATATTGTCAAAAACTACATAAATAAGTACTGAGTACACCTTGTTACATGGACTTAGACCATTTTTTTAGTTTATATTATATTATATTCAGAGTACTTACTATGTTATAAGAATACTTAATAATTGACATAAATTGTTTGATAATGCAGTAATAAATTTAAAGGTATTGAACTAGGTATTTCTTATTATATTTTCAATAATTTAATTTGTTGTATTCGTTTTATCGATGAATTTACTTCAAGACCTTTATATAGTAATTATTTTTATATACCTATAACATAATTATATATTTTTTAAAAGTACAGTATATCAATATATCAAATTTTGAATACATTTAAAGAATACTACATTCTTCAATCACAAGGAAATTATATTTAATATAAAACATTCTATCAAAATATAGATTTATAATGCATAACCTCAAACCATCACTTATTTCACAAATTTTGTACTCACGCTTAACCGACCGAGCTAAGCTGATACAAACGTATTTGGAATTTCGGGTATATATACATACTCCATTAATTGTATACAATTACAGGCACGGCAAAGGAAGAAACATTTTTTGAATCGCCGCAACGCATTCAGTGGCGGCCAGAACAAGCTCGGACCGGTAGCGAAATGTGTTGTACACTAAGGTATATAACATATAAAAAGTCACTTTTTTGGGTAGTCCAAAATCGAATTTTAGATTGCTCATAACTCAAGAGGAAATAAACCTAGCGTCTCGCGGTTTTATCTACCCCCACTTTTACTTAATAAACCCATTAGAAGACAAAGCAGGGGAGGGACACAGCCACCTCTGGAGAACACAAAAAAAGTGACTTTTCGTATGTTATATACCGGAATGTATAACACACATTGACATCAGACCGAGTTCGATATGACTACTATTAAATTCGCAGTGACAATTCAAACATTTCCCTTCCTTCGCCGTTCTATATTGTCGTATATTGTATACTATTCCACGGGCAATAACCCTCAATTCCAAAAGACCTTTATTGCAGGTAGTCGAGAAGTGGACCTATATTTTTATGGTTTTAGCTACTCCCCCCTTTTTTTATACCTTATATCCATAGGTGCCCATGGAGGTTAGAGGAGGGACATGTCCCCCTAGAAAATAATTTTACAATGGATTATTGCTAAAACTGGTAGTTTACCTATAACATAGAATATTATATTTTATTTAGGTCTGCCTCGTCTGAAATTTATCCTATAGGCGCTAAACATTGAAACGTGAACAAAATTATAATATTGAATTAAACATTGTTTTTAAAAGTTATGTTTAACATTAATTTTTAACTTTAATATTTAAATATTTAATTAAATGTTTTTCTATATTGAACTTTAAATATTTATTATTTTACATTAATTTAATACTTACTAAACGTTTATTATTAAACATAACTATTGACGTAACATCAAATGCTTATTATTAAACATTTAACTATTAACGTTTTATCAAATGTTTAAGATTACAAAATGTTTATTAGGTAGATACATATATATTGCAAAACATTAGTTTTAATCATTATTTTTTTATAAATACCATTTGTTCTACTAGTTATAACTTAAGTTACTTGTTATAAAAATAATTTATAAACCACAGTTAATTATATATATATATATATATACCATACTACGTTTTTTTTTTTTTATATACGCCAAATGTTGAATAAATTATATAAATTAAAGGAATATTTTTATCTCCAAACAGTGAAAATCTATTATTATATATAATTAATTTATAATGTATACCTATAAAATATATTATGTGTATACAAATTATAGTATTCGCCAATTTCTAAATTTACCAAACATTATTATATATATGTATATTATATATATATTATATATATATTTATTATATATATGTTTTTTATTTTAATTTTATTTAACTGTATGTCATGTCATGTGATTGTTTAATTATGTTACTATTGTATAGAGGATATTTTAATATACAACAATTAAATCAAAGATTCCTACGATATTGTTTTAGTGTTCAATAACCAAAATAAGAACTGAACTCTAAATAAAATATATTGAATGTATATTTGACAGTAATAGTTATCTACCTAATTAGTACCTATATTAAATCGAGCTATTCTAAATAAGTATTTTATTTCATTTTATAGATACGGTCACACTAAATCACATTTTTTTCTATGATTGCTCTTACGATATAATGTTACATACTGAATAACATAACATCATCGATATAATAGTTATAATACACCGAAACTCTGCTCAGAATCGGTTTTTCGATTTATCATTGCTTTCAACTGCAATACATCCGATAAGCGAAGTGCTTCCACCACAGATTAAACGAAACCAGATTGTGCACTTGGGCTTAAAATAATAGAATCGTGAATAAGATGCTGTGATTGGGTGCCCGCTAAGTGGCGTATCCAGTTACAATGAATACATTTATTGTACGCTTCATTTACAATATGTTTGCTACACTGACCGATTTAATCTATAAACCTTGAACTTTATTTACTGTTAATAAATGATAATAAATAGTATTAGGATTTAAATCATTAGAAAAGACTTTTAGATTCTATCATGTGGTAACACTAATTTGGGGGCTCGATAGTAACTATCGAATTCGATATTTTTTCGATAAGCATTGAGTGTACAATCTGTGGTTTAAAGTTTAATTGACCAAAATATTTCGGTTAACTTAATCTGTGGTCAAAGGCCAGTTAACATTTAAACCGGTGATCATAAAATCACATTTCTAGTTTAACTGCGTTAAATTAATCTAGATTAACTTTAAACGGAGTTTAAATGCTCTTAACTGACGATTGATAAAATTACCCTAAGTAAGATTATAAATAAAATAATACATAAATACATACCGGGTGAATTTTACGTCCCGGTATGTATTTACTAGGGGGATAATAATCATTCTCTACATTGGCCGATTATCACCTCCGGCGATTAATACCTCCCAGGTATAAATTTTACGGGAGGTAATAATCACTCGTTACATTGACGATTATCAACTCAGGTGATTAATACCCGGGAGGTATACATTTAGTGGGTATAAGTTTCCCGCGACACCGGGTTCAAAAAATCTGGTGTTTGGTGTTTTTTTGTGGGTATATAAATGTAATAACGAATCTTGGTACAGTTGATTGTATTGTTTTTTTTTTCAAATTCGGAGGCTAATGTAACGAACTTTTCATACTTTAATATTTTTTATAAAGTCAAAAATACATGTGAAATGTATATTTTCTTCGTGTATACATATAATATATATCATATTTTAAATGAATTATTATATTATGGAATTACGATTTTTTCAATTTTTACACAAGCATTTACACACGAACATTTCTAAGATATTTGATCAATTTTTGACAAAGTTTTACTTTTATAAATTTTTATTAAAACAATAAATGTTTGTTTTAATATATTATACTATGATTTATTCATGAACAAATCAGTTCTATTAAAGATCGTTTTTCTAGTATAACAATAAATTAATTTTAAATAAAAAATTACAACATGCCTATATATAGACCAACCAACGTAGTACCCTATACAATACTTTGTAAGTATTCACATCAATTGTGACAATAAAAAATATTCAAACAATTATAAGTACTAATAATAATCGCAATACGATAATCACATTATATACAATATTATATAATAATACCTAATTACTATTGGAGATTAATTTTTTTTATCAATATGCAGAACTAAATGTTTTATAATATTTGAATGAGTGTTCCATTATGAATTTTAGATTATTAATAATTAAATTGCATTAATAAATTATATAAATATTGATGCATTGTAGATAGCAACATTTTAATAAGTAAAAATAAATAATATTTTATTTTGTTATTGTGGTGTATTATGATTTTTTAATATTATTTAAAGCCAATGTAAAAAAATTAAAAAACTAATGTAAATACTAAATAGTTATAAAATTATGAATAGCTAAAGAAAATAAAAACAATCACCATCTTATTAATGATCAATGAGCAATGCAAATTATGCTGTCCTTCATTTCTGAAATTATAATTACAATACTTTTTTCAAAGTTACTAATTGTTTTGCCATTTAAGTATATTTTATTATAAATACCAGTGCATTAAACAGTGGCGGCTCATGGGCTTTTGAAAGTGGGAGCTTGGGGGGGGGGGTGAGATTAAAAATTATACATTTTTGAAAAGTATAGAATACAATAATTTATTAAACCAAAATTAATACCATCTAAAAAACAATTTTATAAATACGTTTTACAAAAACCGAAAATTACAAAATAATAAAACTATACGTTTCATACTTAAAATTCATTCGTCTATCTTTCATTAAACAGGTCTTCCAAGTTGTTTTATTTCAATATTCTGTGAATATGTGTGAATATGATACTGAATTTTTATCTATTATATTATAATAATATAATATAGGTACATCAATAATAAAGCAATCAATTAAATAAATAATAAAGAAAAAAAATTTTAATTTCAATATAGCGGTGCCAGGGTAACGCACCTAATATTTAAATAATAATATGGCTAACAACTGCAGTGTAGGTATGCAAATACGCCAGTCGTATTTAGCGTGCCTTAACAGTAAACATTACTGAAAAAATTCCTTTTACACATTACATTTTTTAATATGCATATATATATATATTATTTAAAGTTTTTTACAAAATGGTTTGATATAATTCAAGGAATAAGTAATTAATTATATGAGATATGCGTTTTATATCCGTTAGATATATTATGTTAATTTTTCATAACAGGTATTATAGATAGGTATTAAAAATAAAATAATAGAATACGATAATGAATTTTTAAATATATAGTTAAAATAACATAATATGTTGTTTTTTTTTAATTTTTAGTTAATTATGCAATAATAATTGTACTATATTAGTCATCTGGAATATAGATTTATTATTTGCTAAAACACAATATAATAATCGATAGAATTCAATACTCGTGTAACCGTAAACGTCTTTGCTTTTTATTTTCAGTGTTTTTGTAAATTTTTCTTACGCGTTTTTAAACTACTAATATATATATCGAAATACGACTCCTTTAAAGTACCATTTGTGTCAAATTTCCGATGTATATACTGATAGGGCTATAAACTTCTGAAGTACACTTTCAACCCGAAAATGTAATCACGTAGGCACAAAATAACATCAATACTGCGCTCTTCCCGTTTCGTTTAGAATGAAAAATATATATAGTATGTATATTTTCTAGAACACAATAAGTTTTCCTTATCTGACGTTTGGTATAAAATTTAAATTTTTATTTAAAAAATCTTTTACCTATATCACATGTGTCGTGTAAGTCTTGAGACCGCGACTGTCAACAAATAAACACGAAAATAAAGATAATATTATTATTACATTCGATTTTATTTAGATATAGGTAGATTAAAACAATTTATAAATCTTATAAAAGTTACAAAATTTAAGTATAAAATATGAGCATTTTCCTGATATAAAATAAACTAACATAATTATACGTCTTATTGCAATGCCGATTTTAAATACGAAATAAAATACAATAAATACAAGTAATGTGGAAAGTTATCTAGATAATAAAGATGTATGGTATTTATTTTTACCGATATTTAAACTATTTTAATTAACTAAATTATATTTATCGTATTTTTAGGTATACTTTATTAGAACATATATGTTATATAACTTGATTCTCTATTATAAATATATACAATTTAATGTGTTACATTGTTATCAATTGCCAGTGTCAAAAACCATGCTTAAATTTAAAACAATTTTATTGATTTTTTTGTTTTATTAAAAACTGAGTAATAATAAATAACAACCGATTATATACCTAATTATTTATAGACTCGATAAAATACTTCACATTTATGTAAATAGTAAATTAATGTCTAAGGTACCTATGCCTGTAGATATAATATATTTCTTCTATTTATATAATAAAGGAATTTTATTATTATTTATTTTATCGATGAAATAATATTTTTTTAACACCATACACGCCATTAATGAAAGTAAAACACTAAAATTACACATTAATTTCTGTTAATTTTTTTTTACCTTTTTAACCTTTTTCACCTTGAATTTTAAATTTAATGAAAACACTAGAATTATAACAACAATATTCTTAAGAATATTCTCCAAATTGAGAATTTTTGGCAGTTTTTTTTTTTTAGCCATATTTTATCAATTTAAAAATTGTATAATATAATATTTTCGCGCTAAAATAACTAATTTTGGTATTATTGTTGTTGTTATAATTGTACAATTTTAATAATAATGATTGAATTCCATTATTATTAACGACTAACATAAAGCGATGAATAATGTTACATTGATAAACAATTACCTATCCAAATTTATTCTTATTATTCAAATTAATCGTAAACAAAATATAAAACTCAAATTGCCGCAATCGGTACACTCACACAGCATGGATATATTTATTGAATGTTTAATGATGTTTCATAATATTAATGTCAAATAGATGTCCTCGTCGAATAATATAAGAATTGAAACCAATTGCAGACTACCGGTCGGTAAAAATCGGACATGTCATGTGTACGTTCTTCATGTTTTCTATTTATTTTACTGTTATTCGGTAGGTATTTTACAATCATAATTTAGTATGTCATGTCACCGGCTGAAAATTAGAAGTGGCAAACTCATGGGCCAGCGACAACCGACATCCTCAGTTTACTTCTATATATATATAAAAAAAAAAAAAACGCGAACACCGGTCGTTTATTTGGATCCTAAATATGCATTTTTATTTATTATTGTTATTATTTTATTATCTTATTATGTTGTTCAGTTATTCAAATAATTATATGGCCATCACTATGACGAAATAACATGGTATGCCAGCAACTGAGTTCTGCGCATGATGCCTACGTCACTGGATCCACTTATCATAATTATTATTGTTATCTACTATTTATTTTTATTAAATATATTCAACACTGTAAACATTAAATTTATTTATATATTACTAGGTATATTGAAAAGACTGCAGATAAGACCGAGTGGCGTCAGAATTTCTTGGCATAATTGATAAATTATATTTCATTCCATGACAACTCGTACTGTTCTCAAATCCGTCCATATTGCTGGCATACAATGTTATTTCGTCATGACCATGACCATTCTAATAATAGAAAGTTATTCAATAGGTCATGTATTTATATAGATATTATAATATTGTGTGTCAATGCAGGTTAAAAATTCTAATATTTTTGTGGTGGATGGTGGCAGAGGCGTATTGGGGGGTGTCCGGCTCAGTGAGAAAGCGGGGTTACCAGCCCAATTACAGGTAGACTGAAGGGGACTTAACCCCCCAAAATTATTAACACCCCCTCTCATAAAAAAAAAAATTATGAAAATATATTATTTTTTTTTTAATATTAATCAATATTATGAATTATTATAATATAAATAGGTATAAAGAGCATGTAAAATTTGAATTAATTGGGTCATTACATTCACACTATTGTGTATGATATAATTTCATGTATCTATATTTTATTGTTAAATAGATATAATTGATTCATTAATTTGTTTATTCGTTGTATTAATAATTACAAGTTATTTACGAGTTTTTAAATCTCTACTATGTGCAGAAAGTTGTTGCATATAAATTTTATAAACTTACTCCAATTAAAAAAAAAAAAAATTATTGTTTAGTCACTATTTTTATTGAAAGATTGGGCTATACAAGCACTTTTAACTTATTATTATCACTACGTGCATTTGAAAATGTTAACAATTTGCTGGCTTTTATGCACAAATAAAAATTGAATATTGAGACTAAAATTTGGGTAACTTGGTCTTAAAGGCTAAGAATTTGGTACTTGACCATAATTTATAAAAGTTGAGAAAAAACATAAATTATATTTAACAAAAATCAAATTAAATTTTTATTATAATGAAAATATTTTAGATATTACGGTAGAACTAGCTTTTAAGTAATAAAAAAAAAAAACACAAAATATACATTTATATACAAAATAAATGTACATAGGTACTTTGCTTTGTATTTTTGTGAATATGTAAAACAAATAGGTAAGCAAATGCTAAAATGCTACAAGTCCTCTGCCCTAGTCATAATTTATTATGTAATATATAATCAATGGTGGTCAATGCAGAATATATTTTAAAAGCATATTTTAACTACTAATTTATAATTAAGTTTCACTGAAACAAAAAAAATATTCGGTATAAAATTAAATTATTATCTCAAGTAGGTACCTACCTATCTGATTCTATAATAATTAAATAAATAGTCCATGACCAAATTTGATTACGACGTTTGTAATTTGTAAATTAGTGTATTTTCGCAGGACTTGTTATTTTGTGAGATTATAATCCGGTAATAATCTCCTCGAGAATATTGGAATATTCCGGTAACAGAGAATATTATTTTGAGAATATCCTCTACTCACAACAATAATCACGATAAATCATTAAGTTATTACGTTTGTACTTTGTAGCAGATGTTATAGATATATTTTTATAGGTAAAATATTTAAAAACTAAAGTAAAAATATATAAAGAGGGGGGGGGGTATTTGTCTACGGTGAAACATGATCTACAATGAAACAAATGAAATATCTAGACTGTATAGATAAGATTTAATCATTTTTATTTAGATGTAGTATATTATTACCTCCAGCTAATAATTGTTTTTATCAATGTAGGATGAAAACTATTCCAAATAACGAATAAAATGTGTTTTTGATAATGTGAATTTTTTATAGTGATTTTAACAGATGTTTTGATTGATTTTCATTTCTTGTTAATTTAATTGCATTAATATATTCTAATACAGCAAATTTTCAATAATTTATCTTAATAAGACATGTTCAAAACAATTTTGTTTCACTGTAACCACTATATTTTCCTACTTTATTTTATATTTCCCCAAATTATCATTTTTGTACTTTTTTATTGTTTTATATTTATGGCCACCATAGGTGGTTGTTATAGATTCCAGTTGTTATCAAACGACTTTCTGAAGTACAATAGTGTATCGTAAACTGGTTGTAGGTGTGACCGTAGTGGCAACAGCACTATTACTATAATAGTGTTATTTTTAAAATTTTCCCATTATTTGGGTTTTTTTTATTCCACAAATTGATACAAAGTGTGATTGAATATGAAATCTGTTATTATTAATTCAATATATATATATACATATAATTTTAATTTTAAATTACATGAAGAAGCAGAAAGATTCAAATATCCGTTTACGATAACTGTAGTGTGGATATATATTAAATTTTAGATATAATCATGATACAGTATCCAAATACATGATAATGCATCAATCATTTTGTTGCGAATTAAAATTATCTACACTTACATTAAAATCAAAAAGAAGTAAAATATCATGATCAAGAAGAAAAATGTTAAAATGTTAATTTATTGTTATAATTATAATCTTGTAATGTGCAGCCAAAATACATTACAATGAAAAATGTTCTACGAACATAAAAAGGATGAGATTTTGAGAACCAATTGAATATTTGATCACCAAGATCCGTAATGGTTTTGGGTTTACGATTAACAATTCCTGCCACCCGTTCGTACATCATAAAAGAAAGTACAATGACTACACATTGTCTTAAATTGTGTGTTCTTATTTTTATCGGACAAATTGCCACAGAATAGCTGTGCTATTACTGAACACATGATTACATAAATAACATAAAATGCTCGATAGTTGAGAATAAATCATTTTGAAACACTGATCACTAGTTATACTGAACGATAGATTTAGTGAGTATTTTTGTTTTACACTCGTATATTGTAATAAGACATCCAGAATAGATTGGCTTCAAAGTGAAGCAATTAGAAGGACAACATTCAGTGTGACCAATTAGTAGATACAATTAATTATTAAAAGTATCTTATTATATAGGTACCTATATATTATATCAAAGATGAGAATACTATAATTTTGTGATTATAACACCGTGAATACTTTATTTACAATAAAAATATTGCTCGATTGCCAAAAATTAATATTTTGTGATCACTACTAATCTTAAAAATATATTTTATAGTATAACCTTTTATGCTCACGAGTGAATAATTAACGTTAGATTAAAATTTTTAAATAATAATTATAATTAACGTTAGATAGAACCTTTTGAATAGTAACGCATTAAATAGTATCGTATTAATTTTCACCATATTCACCATATTTATTGGAAATAATATTGAAGTTTTGTCTAAATAAATCATTCAATAATGCACGTAGAGATTACATTATTGGATAAGCATTACTTTTTATGAGGTTATTTAAAAAAAAATGCATTAGAATCACGAGTAAAATAAACCTTTTCATATTAAGTCCTCCATATATAAAATAATGCTGTAAATAGATTAAACGGTATATAGGACATTTTGATATAACTTATTGTTATATTTAATCCAAATTTAAATGTAATATATAAAATAGTACTTGTACTTTTCAATTTAATTCACTTTAAATTCTCAATTTTAAATAAACATATGAGAAAAAAATATCAAAAACTGTCAAAAACAAACGTGTTTAAACAATGATAATTTCTTCATAAATTATAAAATATTGGTTCAAAACATTTGATTATTTCACAAAGTAAGTATTTATTTTACTCAAAGTCGAAAATAAACATAAAGGTATAAAATATAACAAAAAACATTGTAAACGAATGTAACGTTTTTAATAAAATATTTTTATTTTTGTACTATAAAATAAATGCTTTTATTATTTCCAATTATTTTATAAATATAGTTGCGTATAAACAATATAATATATACTAGTTGACCCGACAGACGTTGTCCTGTCCGAGCTATGAATATTCAATTCGAACCGGAATAAATAATAAAAAAAAAAAAATTATTTCAAAAACATAATATTTAACATTTATTGTAATGCCTTTTGATACACAACATTTGTTTTCTGACGCGTAAATAAATAATGTTGATATGATAATGGATATAATATAGGTAATTGTATAGCGAAGTATTTATACCACCATGTGGCTGGCAAAATACGTTGGCAACACTCCCATTCCCCCATTAAAAATAAATAAATAAACACACTTACTTCTGCTTTTGGCAATTCAGAGCTACCAACGTTTTTTACACCATGTCAAATAAAACCTGCCAACGCATTTTGCACCAGCCACATGGTGGTAAAAATTCATTGTTTCTCATTATACATACCCTGAAAGTAGGCATAAAATTATCTCGAATAACTTTTGTTGCACCAAATGAAGAAGTCATTTGAAAGCAATTTATTGTATTGCTGGATATGAGTAAAACAATGTCAAAAAAATCTGGCCAATTTCCGGAAACCAATGAATGTAGTGGCTCTGACCAACAGCACCAATTTCACTCGACCACAAAATCCAGGGGCTTCGTTTTAAAAATTTAAATTCCTTGCAATGTGGACACACAACGTTCATTGGCCCAATAGCAACGATTTGCTGTGAACTGTAATCGATTGCTACGTTATAATTGAACGCAGCACGATGGGGATTAAATGCAACAATTCTACGTTGTTGATTTCGATTCCATCGATTCCGTTCAACTTCATTTCGCGCTTCGCGTTGCTCATTAGTACGACTTGATCGTATATATCTTTGACTTACAGCATTGCCAGTTCTGCGACCTAAGTTGTTACGTCTAATTGGTGGCATTTTGAAGAACCGAATTTTGAAATACCGACCTACCGACTACCAAAATTCCTTGTACCGAAACTCCACGCAGTAATATTACACAAGCTAATTATTATATAAACTTATCACATAAAGGTAAATCACACCCGTGGTGATTTTTGTCAAACTTCACATATATAGCACAAAATATATTATATAATAACAATAATTTAATTACAAATAAATAATATACCATAATATCTCCTCTAAGCACTAAGAATTTAAAGAAATGAATAAATGCATTTTTTGATCGATAGATGCCGACTAATCGATAGAATGTTCTATATATGCGAAGCGGAAAGATCTAAAGATCTGAGTTGAGAACATAAAAATTATGATTTAATTATGGTGGTCGAGAACTATTCGTTTTCTTCTATTTATCCATAGATTATATAATAGTATATAGATTACATATTATATATTGTATAGTGTCTTTGATGTTTCTGCCATTGAGTATCGCATGAACTGTCAAACGTGTGAAGTTTAAATAGTTGTTATAAGTTTTTTGAAATTTTCCAATATTCTGCGCAATTTTCTCAATTTTTCTTTCCGTAAGAACCTATTACAAAGTATTAGAAAACTTTAAAAAAAGAGATGAACGAAATTGGTAAAGACGATCTGAAGTTATGGGGTGAACAAGGGAAATAGGGATTCATTTATATATATATGTAGATTTATATGTTATTATTATTATTATTATGAAACCGTGGTTCTCAGGTACTTTTATCATTAATTATCAAACTATAAGGAATAATCAATTTTCAAAATAATTTTAAAATTAATTATTAAAAGGTTAAAGTTCTACCAAATTAATATTTTAATATTACAGTTTAAAACTTTCATTATTTTGTAGTTTGTACTTAAAATATTCTTTATTTGCTTATAAATAAAGACAACACACTACAGTCCAGTTTTCTGATATTACCGTTAGCAAATTATAAATAATTTATAAATAGAAAAACATGTAATGTTTAAAAAAAATTTGTTATTCGTTTTTATTTAAGTAACTAAATTATAACATTTTTTCCAGGTGATGCAAATTATTTTACATAAATATTCTGAAAATATAAAAATTAATTAAGTATATTTATAGCTAATAATATCAACAAATTTAAAATTAAAATTAAATATTCTGAAAAAATATTATTTACCAAAATAATAAATAAAATTTTTTTAAATTTTATTATTCATATAGTATTTATAAGATGACAGAAAAATGAAAATCAAACATACTTGAATAGTGTATTTTTTCAAACGTCCGTTTTTCTATTCTTATTATTCCTTTCCGGAATTATCAATATCAATACTAAACATTTTTATTATTTTTTTTTATTTAATTGTTAGATATCTTTACATAAATATGATAAATTAAAAAAATTATTTAAATTGTTATGGAATTATAGTATATTGTGTAAAAAAACGTTTTGAACCAGGGAATTCCGTACTTGCAGAACCGTTGATAGGTACAAGCAAGCCATGTGTCACTTTAGGGCGGCAAAAAAAAATATGAATATCGACAACGGACCTTTTTTTGCTTATTTACATTTTTAAAGGTGGTATTTAAATTTTCGCTTTAGGGCAGAAAATATGTAGTGACGGGCCTGTGAACTTGTATATTATTAATGAAAATGGTTTGCATTGTTTCAAAATATTTTCTTTTTCAGTTTTGGTTTTCAACATCTTTGCATTTATTATTTCTATTTTTGATTTATATTTTAAATTTTGAGTCTGCTGAGATATCTATTGGTTTTACAATAATGTATTTTTTATGTACTCGTTATATACTTTTTAGAATAAATTTTAAATTTTCTGAACAATTTTTTTAAACGTAAAGAAAAACTACTAAAAATGAATCAAAATATTTATTAAACAATAAGTAAAAATACTAGTATATATTTAAATTTATTAATTTAATATGATTCATATAGTTTTATGGATAGAAAGATTTAAGTAGGACTATTTTGGTAAAAATCTATCGAATAGGAAATGTATTGGACGAGTAGTTGGTATTTTAAAAAGATAAATTTTTTATTTTCCCAGTATGTTTCTTGATCGTAACCCAAACTACGTAAAATTATAATGAGTCGAAAAAATATTTATCCTATCTATGTCTATAAAATTACCTAGCTTATCAGTGCTTTTAAAATCAATATATCCATCATCAGTATTCTATCTGACGAGAAAGGTGTTTCTACCCTCTACCTACTAACATTTAAATTAAGTTTTTTTTTTCGTATTCGATTTAAAATTTTTCCGAATTAGTAATGTTCATCATTTATTATTTTTATTCCTGAAAATAACATATGATTTAAAAGAAATTCAGAATTTTGATAATATTCACAGATTTTATGGTATAGATACCTAATATAATTGTTTGTTTCAATAATGAGTATGAATTAATTTAGGTTATTACGTTATATTGTTTTCATTTGTTGTACATACTTAAACGTAAACTAGTTAAAATGATAGTATATATTATTAATTCTTGTCTTGCAGGGGCAAAATATGGTAACTTGTTAAATATACACCACCAGTTCTATATCAGTATTGCATACACAAAGCGCCATGTTGTAATATGCTATGGTATTAAAATATATGTCATTAAAAATGGGGGTTGGCTGTGATCGAATGGTTGAAACGCGTGTTTTGGCGCACGAGGTCTCCTAGGTTCGACTCCCAGGTAGAAAATGAGGTAGCCAATAAGATTTTTCTCACTGGTGGCATCTGGTTTCTGGCGCAAGCCGTCCGTATAATTTCAAAACCCGTTGAATAATTTTGTAGCTATGCTTGTTGTGGATATCGACAACCATCTTTGACTCTCCTAATATGTGATGGTGCAAACCTGAGCATTTTTGGAGTTTGGGAAATAAGATGATGTAAAATTGTTGATTACTAACTGTGTCTTGAACATAGTATGATTAAATATGATTAATATATTATACACATTATGTATTATATAGGTATATATCTATAGAATTTTCATTGTATTATATGATTCATACATCCATGTATAATATGTTTATGAATATACGTGTTCGCTAATATTATAAATAATTTAATTTAGTTTAATTTTAAAATGCCTTCAATTGAATGTCAAGATTAATATTCAAAATATTAGTACAAAACATGTCAGAAACAGAAACCGTATTTATTTTCGTTCACCTTTTTTTGCATTTGAAAGGACTGATCAATATACAAACGGATTACTACAACACTAAAAAACACGCAGTTTAATAGAAAATATATACAATATTACGTATAACCATTTGTTCTCAATTCTTTTTTTTTTATTAATTATTATAAAATAACGATTATTTAAACAAACACGAATATCGATTATCATTCTGGAGCATTCAAATGGGTCCTCAAAAAAATTATAATAATAATAATAATAACAAATAAGAAGGGAACAATAATAGTAATTATACATACCTATATTTTTTTTTTGACCTTTAAAATTTATTTTTATATTTATGATAATATATAAATTATAAGATTATATAATGAAAATATTTTCTTCAGTTATTTCCTAGTTTTAATTAAAATTATTTGGCTATAATAATAAGCATAAATATGAATTTAACAAATGTTATAATAATAAATAATTACGAAATAAATAATAAATAATATTACAAAAATGTAATTAATAAATAATATTAATATAAATAATAATATTACCTATGTGAATGTGGGAAATTAGGGCATGAATACTTCAGTAGGCTTGAACATGTTATAAAATAATAATTATAATTATAACACCAAGAGAATATATATATAAATATTCTTTCCTATCTTTGGAACGACATTATACACCAAAAGAAAATAATAACAAAAACACTATTTTATCTATTCGTAGTTTTGTAACTTGAGACTACAAAAATAAATACATTGATTGGATCGAGTATAAGGCGAAGATAAGTGACTGCAGCAGAAAAATAGATGGGCTGTTCATCCAATATTATATATAAGGTAAAGGGAATTGATTATATAGTTTGCAAGTAAATACCATGAAGTTACTTTTTTTGGGGGCGGTAATAAAAAAAAATGAAGAAAAAGATTCGTAAAGGTAATTAAAGCTTGGATAAAAGGGGCGATAGAAACATCAAGATATGTATGAATGGAAAAAAAGTATTATGTCATCAGCGTAAAAAAGTGAATGGAAATAAAGGGAGATTAGAGAATTACAAATATGAGTTATTTAAACGTTGTAGATCCGGAGAGTAAGACAGCTGCATTGAGGCAAGGACCTGTACCATAACCAATCTGTGGTAGAATCTGAGGAAGACGAAAATGTTTTTATTACAGAAAAAAAAAGCGAACAAACGAAATTGCAAACAAGAGAAAGTATGTGAAAAGAAGCTAGGCGTGAAATGAGCGTAGGGATATAAAAATAATTTAAGGCATCTATAACGAGTATATCTACGAATACAGTAGTGAGTAAATGTTTTAAAAAAAAACCGGGTATGTATATTAGACATACTAATGAGAAAAGACACTCCATTGTATCAATATGGCTCTTCTTTTGCTTTTCCTTCTTTTTCCTACCGAAAAATCTCAAAGCCCTTTTTTAATCTTGTCTTTATACAATACCCAATACAGTCCACACCTATTGGTAGCTTAGAGACGGAATATTTTCGTACCCCTTAAAAATAAGAAGTCATTGGCTTGCTGGCAAATTTTTACTTAAAACCATAAGTACACCTAGCAGCTATCCTCCAAATTCTTAGTGATATAAAATCTTCTTTGAGATATGGGCAAGCACTTTCTATTTTAGCCTCCATTTAATCTTCTTTCACACCTCATAATCCTATTATTTATTTATCTAGCCTTTGATTCCAATTTTTAAATCCGTTTTTTTCCCTCACATACATGCTCGATATTATTACCTCACACAGTTTCCTTGTCTATCTATCAAGTCATCCCATCACTCTAATAAACTTTCTTTTTAATAATTTTATATTCAATAATTCACCTCAATTATTACATTTGCTCACTTTTTTCATCCTCTAACTAAATATTTCTTTCTCTGACAGATTGCATCCTTTCGTTCCTTCTTTTTCTGTTGAATATTATAAAACAATCAGTGCTCTTAAGTTTTTATTCTCATTAAATGCCTCAAATTCTAACGATATCCTCATCACTTCAGACTCAAAATATTGCCTCCTAACTATCTTATCTAATCATTTTTCTGATTTCTTATCTCATTTTATTTTTATTATGAAGTCTCTGGTCCACTGTTTCCGTCTAAATAATAAACAAGTACAGTTTGTATGGGAGTCTAGCCACGCCGAGATCGCCTGAAACGAGATGACAGACCTTCTTGTATGTTCCATTAAGCAGTTTCTTAATTTTCTCTTTTTAAAATAATCTTCCAATTCATCATAAACTCATTTAGAATGCCTGGCAGCACAAAAGATCTTCCTTTCCTCTATCCTAAGCTTCTCAGTATTGAAACATCCACTTTCTAATTTCCTTTCACCCATAGTTTTGGGGTCTTTCCAGGTCTCAAATAGTTATGGTATAGTATAGGTCAAATCGTTTTGAACATATCCTCCTTCCCAACCATTCCTTTTATCTCTTTCTAAGCCTAACATACCACTGATGTTATGTGTGACATTCACTATATTCTTTTTGATTTTTTCCCTCTATCTTCTCCTAGATTAAACCATTTTTCCAATTTATTCTCTTTGGGCTATACATCTGATATTAACTTGTTACTTAATTTGATTTAATTTATTAATTAATTTGTATTAGCCTTTTTTTTAGTTTAGTTTTTTTTACATTTTTATTTCCATTTTATAAGTTAGTAATAGTAGTTATGTAATATTTTATACAAATAAAAGTACATACAAAAAAAAAAAAAAAAAAATATATATATATATTGATCTTATTATATTATATCAGTTGAATCAATATAGAATATACTTAATATACCTACTATACATGTTGTAAAGCTAATCCAAACGCAATAAACTGAATTTTAAAATATAAGAAATTGTACATTTAATACTCGATATAATACGATATGATGTTGAAATTGAATTTATATCTATATAATTCGATATAAAAGTGTAATTTAGCTTATTATTATAATAAGAAATATAAATCACAATTTATTATTGAGTTAGATTACTATTAATTAATCGAAAAACGAATTAAACAAGTAATAAATACATGCTATATTGGGAAAAATCAAAAGGAGCTAGTATTAAATCATACGGATATATTGTTAAAAAAAACAGATTACATTTTCCATATAAGTATTAATTAGTTTATATTATCTAATGTATCATATTAGGTATATTGAATGTACAAAAAAATTTTTATTCAAATAATATTAATTTTTGAATTTTGCAAAAGAGTAAAAATTAATGTAGTGTTATATTTCTCTTTAGAAATAAATTTTACCTACAGGTTTATTTTCATTCGTATATGTTTGAATACAGGATACGCGTAAAGAAAAGAAAAACTTAAATGGGGAGAGAAGCCTTTAAATTATTTAATATAAAAATCGAGTAGTTTTGAAATTAAACACAATTATTGTATGCGAAAAATATAATTAACAAAAAAAAAGGTACGATTGATTTTCTAAAATTAAGTCAATTATTGATATGTTTCTTAAGATACCTTATAAATGATTATACTAAAATATTAAAAATATTTAGTATCTGAGATTTTTTTTAATCATTTTTATATTAAATAAAAGTGGGTTTTGAATAAGTATTGTCCATTCAATTCGTCAAAACCTGGCTTCTTAAATATATTAATGAACCAAAAAAAAAGACCTCCGAAATCTACGCCGGGGTAGTGTAGTAGAACCTCAGCTTATTAAAGCTATTCAACGATACTTACCAAGTCGACCTTAAAAACTTCGAAATCATACATATTATATATTATTAAATCACGAAACGAAGAATATTGTTGGAAATAGCCGTATATATATATAGGTACTTGTTTATTATGTTTATAGTTGATTACAAACGTTTTAAGTGTCGTTATCGGTACCAATATGTATTTATATTTGATTAAGCTTTTGAAATATTCAATATTATTCCAAAATTTACTTTTGTGTAGTATAGAGTATATGAAGATTAAACGATTAATATCCTACTATACACTTTAAATTATAAAATATAAATTATATATAATAGTGGGTGTACTCGTAATCCAAATCGGTCACGCACATCGTGATTCAAATGTTATATTAAATGTGCATATATATATATTGTATATAATGCTATTACTTATTGTACATATCGTACCGTATTATTTAATTAACATTTTTTTGTAGTTAATAATTCGCGTGATTTTTATGTAATTTTACATGAAATTGATCGAATTTGATAAAATAAAATAGCATAAAAAACAACTCATAAATTGTATTAATGATCAAAGTACCTACCTGTAATTTTAATAATAATAATAATAATAATTAATTTTTATACTATTTTATAATGTATAAAGGTTGTCGAAAACAAAATAAAACATTATTTTTGTGTGTGACCTTCTTTTAATTTAAGGCCATGTTCAAGAAAAACATAAAGCCTATTTTTCTTATAGGTCACCGTCAAAATACTTATTGCTACACTGGAAAAACATTTTTTAAAAACTAAAACTGATTTTTAATTAATGTTTATCCGAATTAACTTTAATTTATCGAAGTCACTTATATTCAATATAATGATAGTGTAAGATTACTGATTTTTTTGTTTATAAATAGTATCTTATGTATATCATATATAAAATGTCAACTTTTTCTGAGATAAGAGGAATATGGAAAACCAACAGTTTTATTTATATAAACCTCATATATTATCTGACATGGGTAAAAATCGCCTAGTTGACGGACTACAAACAAAGCGTCTATAGTTGGTGATGTTGGGGGTGAACGGCATCCATTTTTTGGTAACTTATATACTTTTTCATACTATTTAATTTAAATTTGTCATTATTATAATTTTAAATGTATTCATTTATTTTTAACGTGACTTGACTATTATACTATTAAAAATTGTGTGGAATATATTGTATCGCCGAACCAAAATTTTTGGAATTACGAGGAAATAACTATATTTATTTGTTTTTTCTCAATTTTTCCATAGATTTTCTATAGGTACATTTAATCGATAAATTACATTTATCGGAATATTGACAATATATCTCTTGAAAGCACCATGTTAATGGCGTTTTCTATCCAAAAATGAGTAGGTATACACATAAAAAATTGGATCAAGTCTTCTGTTCGAAAAATTGCTCATAGAAAAATATTTTTTACTTATTTATTGGTATAAACGGACTCCAAGTCCTATTACAAACTATAAAAGTGAACATCTAAATGTTGTGTCCAATACAATTGAATAAGATACACTGTAAAATATAGATACAGTATAGATATAATTATGACATATGATTTAGAAAAATAAGGAATAATTAAATAATAATAACATCTACAACAATAATAATAAAAGAAATAATAATAATAATAATAATAATAAAGAAGTTATAAGAACTGATAAATTGTAGTGACTAAAGAGTATCAAAGCTATGCGAGTTACGCATCAGTAGATCAGCCGGAGAATTCAAAACATAATTTTTGTTTGAAGAGATCGGATAGAAGTATTCTTGGTTTCTTGCATTAAGTGTACTTATTTTGAAACGGATAAGGGAAAGAAGTTCAGGGAAATGAATTTCGGCAGATATTAATTTTTGTAAAAATTTGATATGAACCGTGCACGGGTCTATCAAAATAACAATATATATAAAATAATATACATCATTGTAAAACGAAGAAATCTCTCGCTTTACTCAGAAATAAATATTTGGGGAATAAATCATTATATGAATTTTTAGGGCATTTTTTATTACTTTTCAAGTCACCAATATTCCATTTTCTCTATAGTTATTATTGCTTAATTACAAGCGTGTTTTGTGGGTGGTGAGGCAAACAATTTGGGAATGTTAATAAGTAAATGTAGATATAATAATATATTAGATAATAAAATATTTTTAAGAGGCACCTACACAATAAACACAATTTATAATAACATTGGAATGAAATACATTTTTTCTTTTTAACTATAGGTAGTAGGTATGTATGAAAAATAAAAATAAATCATATTAAAATAAACTGGGATTCGAATCTAGAACATCGCTCATCATAAATACATATGTAAGTACTTACTTAGTATACTTATGTATGTATTAGAATATTGCAAACATTTACTAGGTGATGCTCAGCCTCACTTGCTCATCCGGCGAACCGCCACTGCTTAATTATAATAAGTATTTAAGTTTATCGTACAATGTAATTGATATTTTTTGGTTCTGATGGAATCCAGTACTCCAGAACTCTTCATTCGTAAATACACCACTGAATACAAACATATATTAAAATATATATATGTACTGTAAAAAGTGATTAATTTTTTTATTATGAACCATAGACTATATATATATATATCTGTAAGTAAAAACAGTTTTTATGAAATTGATTTCAAAAAGTATTTACTTCATACTTTTTTTGTTAAAATTAAACCTAATTTGGATTTAAAATGGCGACCTACGATTTAAATAATACTTTTGGTATCGATTATGAGAATTAGGACATTTTAGTTTTTAAAATACGATAATTATTTCTTGAACAATAAGCATCAAAATGATAGACGTGGCGGGAGTTGCTTTATTAATAGATATTACAGTAGTACTATACTCCGTCACGTCATAAATCTAGGTGCTTATTTCTCAGAAAATATTCATTAGATTTAAAATATAAAAATATGTAAATTATCATAAAAACATATTTTTAAAAATATATTATACTTAACTAAAATTATAGAATGTTATTTGAAAATCATAAGTTTTAACAAATAATGGAGTGGATAAACGTTATAAAATCATGAACAAACATTGAAAAACATTCTAATAGGTAACAATTTCACAAAAATTGCAAAATCATTCTGTATACGAGTTTATTATAATACTTAACAAAACAAACAAGGGTTTATTTTTATAAACCAAAATATTAAAAATAAACTTTTAGCTAAAGTTTAATTTAAGAATATTTATTTAATATTTGTAGATCTATTATAATCATTGAATTCCAAAAAAAAAAAAAAAAATAAAAAAAAAAGATAACGATTACGTACTAAAATAAAATGAACTTATTTACCTATATTTAATTGCATTTTAATGTCAAGAGTGGGATATTGCGAAACTTCAGTTTTTAACGTAACTCAGTATAATGAGTGTGTTCGTCGAGAGAGAGTAAATTAGCCACTGAGCGATGAACTTATTATTAATAATTTTCAATTTTTAAACATTTAAATTTAATTAAAACGGTTTATTTGATGCTAGAGATGTTCATTGGCTAAACGGGAAAGAAACTTGGTCGTTTTCAAGCTTTTCAATAGTGCGTTTGTCACAGTGTATCAAGATAGATTACTCCAAGTCCATTGGGATAAGGTCATTAGTATGCATGTAGGGTTCATGCAAAATTTATCTTCATTGTGAAAAAAATAAAGTGTATTTGTACAATGACAATATATTAATACGTTCAAATATATTTTTTTTTTTTATTAAGTGCCTAGGTAAATCAGCATGATTTATTATTATTAGGTATCATATTATTATTAATTTTAAAATATTATTAGAAATAATTAAACAGACCGGTTGGTCTGATCCGGTAAGATATACATAATATAACCAACACGTAAAATGAATGAATGTCACGAAAATGGCCGACCACACACGGATACTACGGCACTGGTAAGTTTTCTAAACAAAATCACACGGTATTATGCGTACAACGTCAACGCGCGTATTAAGCGTAAACGGGGTGACGCAACATGTATATAAGTGAATTTCGGATATTATGGTAAATAATTTTTCAAGCTCTTTATACGACATTTTATTTTATTTCAAGTTTTTTATATTATGGCAAAGAAAATGATAATAATATGCCGTAAATTGCGTTTTTTTTTTTTTTTTTTTTTTACAGATGTCTTTGGCTTTTTCGAAAAACGTTAAACAGAATAAGTTTTTGACTAGAATATTTATAGTATGATTATTTATAAATATTATACGTGCGTATGTCTTTATATTTTGTTAGATCGAGTTTATTAATCTGGTGGTGTATATATTTTATATTTTATATAGAATTCCTAAATAGTTCTATAGCAATGGTACCTGTACGTAGTGACTATAATTATTTACTTACTAATATTATCTAGTCTTATGATTCTGATGGCCTTTCATAATCTGCCATCGTTAACGATAATGCATGTATACTGGCAACTAATCAATATACCTTCGAGAATTTCGTTCAACGTAGCATAGTTTGTAACGCTTATACGTATATGGCTCTTATTGTATTTTGTGATTATAGAGCGATTTGTGTTCATGCATATTGAGCGATATTTCGGTACAATGTGGTGATAATTATCATTCTTCATTAACGCCATCTTTACCCCGTACATCTAAAGTCTGCTAATGATTAAAGGCGATCGTTTATTTTTTGAATTTTGATAAAGCTCACTTTTGGCGTATTTCGAGTGTTCTAACATGGATTTGGATAAATTTGGATTCAGATTTTTAAATCTATGAACCGGTCTTAGGAACTCTTAGGAACTTTTCTAGTTTGTCTTATTGGGTACCCTTTAAATCAAAGTCTTACTGAATAATTAAATCGTATGTAGTTATGATCCCATAAAACCTGGACTGATGGTTGAATATCCTATTACTACTAAATAATATTACAGCTATCCGCTATAATTGCAATGGTACCTACTATTGAATACAAACTCGACTTTAACCATGAATATTCTGATTAGGATTCTGCACAGAAAAGAAAAAAAATAAGACAAACCAATTATAATGTACATTATACATTTATTATGTATGCGATTAAAAAAACTATTAAAAAATCAGATCTAGGGTGCCCAAAGATAGACATTTATCATCTCTCTTATTTATATATTTTCAATAGTACAGTATTTAACCATCCCCTGATTGCTAATGATGATAAGCTTTTTACGTAATTTTCTTTCTTAAATATTATTGCGAATCGTTCCAAACTGCAGTTCAAAATAATATTACTACTTGGTGTAATTATATTGATGAGTTAGCTTTGAACAACAGCAAAAATGCACTATTATGACATTTAGAAGAGCTCGTGATAAATTGGAATGCACTAATAATTATTATCACTATAAATATATTATTCTAACAGAATAATAATAAACGATTCGTTACCATCTATTGGACATGTACATTAATATTATTATGCTAGATATTCAGCCATTATTGAATAATATAATTTACATTTTATAATAATAATTAATATGAATAACCTTTTATCAAACTACGGTGTAACGTTTAAGTAAAATATATAGAACACGTTAATACATATAGTTTATATTATTATTGTTTCTAGTACAATTGGGAAATGTATAATTTGATTGCCTATTGTGGTGTATACAATATACATGCACAATGCACATATTATGTGTATTTATCTAATAAATATACATTATACATTGAATTGTTAGCAAAACTACAATAAATTTAATTAAATTTGAATTTTTTTGACCACGAATAATAGAATAACGAATATAGGAGTTGTTTATGACATATAAAACTTATGAAAACTTCTCTCTAAAAATGAGAATTTACGACATAAAAACTATAAAATGACCAAAAATTTTATAAAATTATTATTGAATATATCCGTATTGAAATATTTAAAACATCACTGAACATGAAAAAAATATGAATAGAGACGTATGCAGTGTTGAAATAAATTTAAGTTTGTATAAAAATGTAATTTTATCGTTTTTATAACTTATGCTAGGTTATAATATTTTTATCGGACGGTTCCAAATTTACAAAAAAAAAAAAAAAAATAGCTACAGCATAAAATAAATTTGAGTACATAACATGCACTACGTACAATATAAAGAAATAAATTTCACAAAGCCAAATGTAAAAGTATAAATTAAAATTAGATTTGTTGAATTTCGAAAACTACGAATCAAAAACCAGATTGATGTTATTTTAAGTTAATAGAAAAATAATTGAGAGATACCAAATTCATAAAATCCCACCTATAATAATAAATAAACCTCGAATGTTGATGCCCTGAAAAACCTATAAACATGCCATAAAAAAATTCATTTTTGAACTAAAAAACACAAAAAATGCCCTAAAAACCTAAAAATATACAAAAATGCACTTAAATAAATACTTTTAAAATTGTTTAAATTACTTAAATTATATATTATATTATAAACTTATATGTTTTATATTATTTATACAACGTATTTTAAGTTTCTTATTTGCAGTTTTTCTCAAACATTTTACAGTGTAATGTATATTTTTAAAATTAAAATGTTTGCACAAATGTTAAATTGTAAATAAAAAAATATATATTATGCCAAATAATTATAAAAAAAATGATTGTGTTTTAACTTATGATTTTTCTGTGAATTATTGAATAATGACGTTAAAATGTCAAAAAATGCCCTTAAAAATAAAAAAGCCAGAACATTTTAAAAAAATAGTAAAAAAAAAATTATGTATTAGATATGTATGTTATCGTATCACATTTTCAGTTAGAAAGCATCACCTAATATGTTAAATCAAAATTATAAATTCATCAATATCCGGCCCTAATAATAACTGACACGTATAAAAATTATTTATGAATTAATATAAAAATTTAATAGAAGTTATATTTCTCTTTCGTGATCTATCATACTTTTTTTTATTTTGGATACTCATAATTTTGATTTGTTATGACTTTATTATTTTTTTTGTCAAAATATTTAACTTAAGTGTATTTCTTTCATAAATAGTTATATTTAGTAAAACGTGTTTCTTCTTCTCTTTCACCTTCCCTCTTAACTATTTATGGTAAGCCACCCTAGTCCTACTTCCACTTAACCACCCCACCTTCCTCATATCACTCGCCATCATATTCTCCCACCTCATTTTTGGTCTTTCTCAAGAACTCATTCCATCAATATACATTTCCTTTACTAATATTACTGCCTCAGTTTTATATTTTGATAATATATAATTACATTCGATTTCGCCCCCAGAAATATCAACCGGGGGGAGGGCACAATACTTATAAGTTATTACACACACACACACACACACACACACACACAAACACACACACACACATATATATATATAGTGGTTGAATTGAAAAATAAGGACGGACTATGGGCTCAGTTAAGAAATCAGTGTTCCAGGACATAGGTACCTATTAGAGAAAAAATAAGCTGTGGACTTTGTCCTCTACACCCCCTATCTAAAGTTTCTCTCCCAAGGGAAGATTTTACAAAACATTTTATATTATTATATATTTTTTTTACTTCAACGTCGGGTTACATATTTTCAAAAAAGCATAGTTAAGACATACTTCTATCAAATTAATTGAATATTTATTCCTTTTAAATGAAATATCGAGGAAGCTGTATAGTGTAATATGTAGACAATTTTTATAAATTACTGATAATAGTGGTCAAAATTTTTTTTTAAATCGTATTTTGTTAATTATGTTAAATACGTCAATTTGTCAGTACTTCTGTAAATAATCTGTACATTTCATATTTCTGGCATTAATACGTCTTTCTGATGTATAACAATTTTTGGTAATTTTTAGTATAGATTTCCTGCTTACGTAAGAAAACTATCTATTGGGAATACATCGAAAATTGTCTTCTCTAAAGTATGAACTACAATAAATTTCCTATCAAAAAGCTTATACTCCTATTAAACTCCTTTTACCTAAACTGAAATCCGAATAAAAATGAATATACGACAATGGAGAATCCAAAATACAGTGATCAGTAGTGGAAGTAAAACACACATCGCCATTCCACTAATAAAATTAAATGTAAACAAGTAACAACTAACTAATAACATACATTTATCGGTGCCGCATTGATTTCATTAATATTTCACCATCCTTTTAGACTTAAGCCATTTATGGTTAATGATGATTATTTATTACTTATGATACCAATATGATTTAATAAGGTCAACTATTCAAAATGGTATCGAGATTTTTTTGTCTAAAACCCATTATACAATAAGAACAAAAAATATTCGTTTTTGTAATTTCACTATTTTTTCCAAAGGAAAATGACATTTAAAAAAAAAAATTTTAATTCTAACTAAAACGGACACTTCGTTTCCTGCGTTCCTTGATGAATAAATAAAGTAGTACGCTTTTAAACATGAAAAAAAGGAAGAGTAAATCTGTCCACCTGAGTCCTTCCCCAAATCCACAACTGCATTGTATAGTGTATATATTTATGTATGTATGTATGTATGTATGTATGTATATTTATATAAATCATGAGAAATAACATACACAACATACACAAAATAGTTTATTGTGAATAATACCTATCTTATCAAATACCACTACTTTTAAATATGTTCATAATTTTGAAATTGCATTTATCAAGAATAATTTTATTTATTTATTTATTTATTTATTTATTTATTTAATTATTTTGCCAACAATCGTCATAATAAATCACACAATATTCAATATTTCAAACTATTATTATTTAGTACTTACATAAATCATGATTTTTTAATGATAAACAAAATTTTTAAAAATATTTATTGAAATACACCTTATAAAAAAATTGGGTCAAATAGCGGGGATGGTCTTCTCCGCTTCCCACCCCTGCGGGCGCCCTTAATTACATTACCTATACGATTTCACACGTTTTTTGTCAATTATAATGTTATAATGCACACGCGTTATATTATAATATAAATAAATAAAAATAAATAAATAAATATATTATATAGAACCCAAATGTTATATTGTAACATTAATATTATATTAATGGAAAATTTGACTCCAGTTTATAAGGTTGAACGACTATTTATTATTTTGTTCGAAATATTAATTTTAAGAAATATTTATTAATTTTAAGTAAATTATTAAAATATCAACTGTATAAATGGATTTTTTTTTTTAAATATAGGAACATAATGATGAGATTTATTTTTTTGGCAATTATTATGTACAGGTATAATATACCAAATAAAAATAGAGAAACATATATAAGTATTATTCTTATATGAAAACTATTGTATTTTAGTTCACAGAAAAGAACCATTATTATCATTATAAAAAAAAACACCGGCAATTCATTATCCTTGTATTTTATAGTTAAAATAAAAATAATTTATTTTGTTGGATAATTTAATATAATTTTATTAATTTTTTAATTGAATAAATTATTATAAAAAGATACATTTGGTATTATATATCAGCTTAAAATATAATGTTTCTAATAGTACCTATATTATTTATACTCCCACTGTGTATTGTATTTATAAAGAATATTGGTTTTTTAAATAAAGTAGCCATAAGGCAGTATATATATATATATATACACATGTAAAAATAATATAATATCAAAATAACTAATAAGTCAAGTATTTTCAGTGGCGGATCTATGAGTGGATTTTGAAGAGAAGGAAAATTAGATCAAAAATTGATGAAAATAAGCAAAAAGAAAAAAAAGCTTAATCCTATTATATTATATGAAAAATAAACCTTTCATTTTCGAGGGAAATTTCCCCCATTCCCCTCACCATCGACCCCCCCCCCTGTGTATTGAGTCCACGATTTTGACTTTTATAATTATAATAATAAAGATAACAAATCGATACCTATTTATCGTTTTTTAGTTGAAAAAATTTTTTTTATAATCTGTTAGATTATTTATGTGTTTTATTTTTAAACGTTCAATTATTTAAACATTTACTGTACAAAACACAAAATAAGGTATTCTGCAAGTGTCTGTAAATTTACAACATTGGGTGTATCAGTAAGGCAATTCAAGGAAAATGAGAAAATTTGATAGCTATTATTATTATTATTATTATTATTATTATTATTATTATAGGTGTATGTAAATCAATAAAATAAATAAAAATATTCATAATTATAGTAAATAAAAGTAGAATTTTTGGGTCATCGTATGCCGTTTAACGTTCGACAATCGTCTTTACATTTTGTAGGTAATGTTTAAATATTGTATCATCGCCAAAATTTAAAGCATTCAAAATTTTACCGCTTTCCTCTTCTACGCACTATCTCAAATATGGGAAATTAGGTAAAATGTACCAGTAAAAAATGTATCAAAAATTCTAGTGGATTGATAATTTGATATTTTAACTTTTTTAACTTTAAGTAAATTATGTCAATAACAAACTATATTCATTACTATAATTATTCAGAATCAATATTGAAATTTAAGATCTATAAAAACCATCCATAATACTATTATTATTTTTAATTGTTTTTATAATTAACATATTTTATAGAAAATAATATATTATACACTTCACACGTTCTTACACTCATATTAAGAGTTAAAATATATAAACCATAGACCGGACTTACAGATACAACCTATAGGATGCCACTTGCCTGAAGTTTCTAGTTTCTACAAAATGTGGGATAATATGATTATATTATGTATTATTTATCTAAAAAAAAATTACTTTTGTTATTTAGTATTCTACGTATAAAACTGATTTGATTGTCCAGCAATATTATTGTAGTATAATAATGTAACATTCATTGAAAAACATTTGATAGAAGTTCAAATTTTTTTTATATAGGTACCTACAATTTTTTGTGTAAGGGTAATATTTTTCTATTGTCCTTAAATAGACGCCTATTATAAATTATTATTTTAATATACATTTTAGACCCGAAATGCATTCAAAATATTAAAAATAGCGTTACCTAAGAGGACGCCATACATGCGTTATCTTATCGAAATTAACTGTATTGCAAGGGAAATATTTTCTTAGGCTGTAGTCATAATTTAGATACCAAAATTATACATAATAGATATAGTAGACAAAATTATTTGTGTTCTACCATCGTTCTTTTTTTTAAAATACAAAATTTTATAATAATATAATTAATAAATATATAATTATATAAATTCGTTAATTTTTGAAAAACCTTTTTTTTTGGTGGGGGAGGAGGATTTTCACACATGGCATAATATTAATTCTATTTTAGCTATAAAATAAAACGACATACATTGTTTAAAATGGTTTAAAGTTATTCGGTATTATTAGTTGTTTGTTGACCTGTAGGTAACTGTCAAAAATAATTAAAATATAAAAATATTTTATATTACAAATATATAATTTATTAAACTATAATAAAATTGTTAGGTCTAAACACCTAACATGTTACAAATTAAAAATTTAAAAATATATATATTTACATGCTTACTGTCTAGACAAAAATATTTATTAAAAGAATTTTAAAAACTCGTTCTCCAATCTCCACAACTATATAATGTACCCACTGGTATAAACTATACGGAATTATTACATTTAAAAAATATATAGTTAGGGATAAATATTCTAAAAACCTATCATTATATTTTGTTTAATAAATGTTTATATTAAAATAATTTATTGTTGAAATATATTTATTAGTTTAATATCGTCTTTTCTTTTAAACATGTTTCATTTTCGTTTATTTATTTTTTGACAACTAGGTATGTCAATTATGATATATGAAATAAGTTAATATTTCAAATTTATCTTTTTTATTCATTTTTCATGAACTTATAAAATTCCAGACAAAAAACACATGTAATAACGAGTTTTAATAATTAATAATAAATGTTTCAAATGACGATGACTTGAGCTTTTTGGTGAATATCAATTGATGAAAATAGTATGTACCCACGAAAAAAGATTGAAAATATATGCGATAAATCTTGATTATTAGATTTCAAAGAAAAATTTATGTAAAACTAATTACAAAGTAAAACCTGGCGTAACTTACTATATCTAAAATGACAAATGTATATCATATTTATTCCAAAAAACATACACATTATGTAACCAACATATTATAAATACAAGTTATTGATTTTTAAAGAAAAAGATAGAGATATTTCTGTATTATATTTTGTAAAAATGTTTGATGAAAATTAATTGTTTCTTATATTTGGTGAATCAAAGTGTAAAGCGCAACCGTTGTCACAAAATAAAACTATATACTCAGCCTAACTGCATTATATATTATATTAAAACAATATATAAATACAAATATACATTTTATTAATTTTAAAATATGCATAGATAATTTTATATATTATCTATTAATATAGAATTAGGTCATTAGAAATAAATGTACAAACAACTTTTTTTTTATTCTTGTGTGTATTTAGAGCTACTTTCAATCAAAGTGAGTAAGTAGAAGACAATGTTTTATCACTATATTGTGTAACAAATTTGGTTTTTTTAATAATATTACGGCTATAGGTGGAGAAAACCGTTTTATTAACAATTATCGTAATTATATAACAATAAAGGTGGTACTGACACAGAAATCGTACTTGACATTTTTAAATAGGTAAATTCTAAAATCGTTTTTATTTTTTAATAAAAATCATTATTAAATGCGTATGCAGAACATTAATAAAAATCGACTGCGTTCTTTTTGGGTGTATTTATATTTTTCACTTGAAACCCCTGGATCTCCTAATCGGACTAATCTGCGAAATTTAAAATGTTCCGAATTTCTTCCATTCTTCATTTCTTTTTTTCACGGTCCATCTTAAAATAGGCTTCTCCTGCAATGCTATATAAAATATATATACTCTAACCATAACATTTTAGATTTTGCAATCTAAAAAATCGAGCTTAAATATAAAAAAAAATAAATACTGTTCGATCTCTTCCTCCTATTCTCAAAAATAAAATACTTTCAAAAATTAATTGTATAATCAATTAAATACTTAAACGTATTATAGTTGATCGCTCATTTTTATTTGAACATTTCTTTTATAATGGATTATTTAATGGTAATTCTTTTCGTGAATTCGTCACTTTAATAATTGTACTTTGTTTATTTTATCTATTATTCGTCAGTAAATGGAAATAATAACAATAATAATACATTTATACTTATTATGTTAATGATAATATTTATTTGATTTATTTATAAATTCAAGATTAATTTTAGTAAAATATTTGAATATAAGTCCACAAAAAAAGAAATATTTTTATGAATTATTAACCATTATGAAACGAATAATAATATAAGGAATACTTTTTATGAAGAATAAAAATAAACCATTTTTGGAGAATATTATTAGAATACTGATCTTCTGCAGGGTAACCACTAACTTTAAATCATTTCCAATAATCAAAACATAATGTTCGAACAATTTCTTTTACTATGACTAAAATTATATATACCTAGCTAAAACGAAAATTCATGTTTTCTGCTAAAACCACACATGGCCCGATTAAATCTTGAATATTTATAAGATTTACAATTTTAAACTCAGTTAAGTTAATAGAAAAAATAATAAAAGTTTAAAGCTAATAGTTTTTCTTTCTTAAGTTAAGTTAATTTTTTTTTTGTACGAGTCAATATAACATTTGAGGTAGAAAGATATAAATAAGTATCTACTATTTTTTGGAAATACAGTTTTTTTTTTAAATTTTAAGCATTTGAAATTTTTTAAAAATCATTAGCATAATATAATTGAAAATACTATAATGTATTTATTATTAATTATTATTAAATAAATATTTATTAATTATTAAAATAACCAACAAATAAGTTCATAAAAATGTTTGATTAGTGGGTACCTACTAATTTTCTTCAAAATTCTAAGAAATGGAAATGGCTCATTGCAAATTAGTATCTACCTAAATACTGTTTATTGGTGGGTAATCTAATATATTCCTCAATTTATTATAGGGAGATTATTATATAATATATAGGTACTTTTATTTTATTTATATTTTGGGGAAATAAATAATACTTATAATAAGGTTTATAAAATGGTTTTTTTTTTTTTATCGAATTGCAATGATTTATTATTGTTTTCAAATTCAATTTATTCACTAACATAATCCTACCCACCGTTCGACGTAAGTCCACCCCTACTGACACCACACTAGTGAAGTACTTACATAAAGTACTGTCTAGACTTTTTTTAAACTTAATGTTTTAAATAGGTTGTTAGTAGAGTTGGGAGTACTTTGGCGTCTGATGGATACAAACTTGGTGAAACTGTTGAATTTAGAAGCAATGATGAATCATTTATTTCGAGAAAAATAAGTCTAAACTGAACTTGGTGTGATCAATAAATAATAAAAAGTAAAATAGATGACCATAGCAAATAGCTTTATTTGTTATTTTTTGATACAATTATAACATCTCCTAAAAAGAATATCCGTTAAGGATGGCTAATGGACATACATATATATATACATAATTTTCGATTCATGTTTGAATAATAATTGTGTTAACAGATAAATAATTTCCATAGTTTTATCAAATTTTTAAAGAAGAGATTAGTTGAAAACACTAAATGACATTAAACATCTTGAAACTAACTCAATTATGTTGTTAACGTTTACAGTGAATTTTATAATTCATAATTTTCAGGAATAGAAGAGTACAAATGAGTAACTAGTGTCAGTGAAGAAGAGTATACAGCTGAGATGGCTATTTAATATATTTATTTTTCTAATAACATTTTGTAATTATATTTTGAACTTACCAAGTACACCAAAATATACATACACATTTTAAGTATTATTCAATATTTTGTTGTTTTATTTTTTAGTTTTCAACTAAATATTACAGTTTTATTTTTTTTTCAATTTAAATAATTTTTTCAGTTTGTTGTTTATCAAAAAAAAACTTTTTTCAAATAAATTTGCATTTTTTAATTTGTTACATTTCCCTCCCGAAATACAACCATTTTAAAATACTTTAGACAACAATTTAATATTATTTAATGCATTCTTTATTAATCAAACATTTAAAGTTTAGACTAGAGGAAAAAGGATGTTACATAAAGTTATTTTACTTTATATTCAAATTTAAAATCTACCTCGGTGAATTTATTTAAATTTCAAATGCTATCAACCTATTTGTAGTCATAAAAAAATGCACAACCTTTCGTAAATACTTTCTTAAAAATCTAATAAAATGATGAAAATATATTTTATGAAATTAGTTTTACGACAAATCAAGTGATATTCTTACAGTTAGCAATATCGTAATATCAGTGAAATACTTTAGACGAATTATGTAATTGTTTTTGTTATTTTAATTTAAAAAAAATAAAAAATACCAACATGCATATTTTTTTCATCTTTTTAAACGTTTAAAATTTATCTTTTATGATATGAGCGATAAATGATTTTGACATTTTGGAAATATTTGATCCTTCCATCATTTTAAGTACAATTTAACTTGAAATATTGAATGAAAAACCGACACTGATAATAAGAAAATAAAATGTATGTATAGTGTACATACTAATGAACAATTTTGGAAATACAAACTGAATATAATACATTTTGTAACGATAAAACTATTACGTTTTGTGTTCTGTCGCTTAATATCACCATTATTGTTACCTACACAAAAGACATTAACAGATGATTCGTCTGATACGAAGAGCTATTAAATAAACACTCAATCAAAAAATAATTTGCTTGTTGAGTTTGATTAAATGGGTACTGATATTAATTCGCCTATAAATTTTTGGAAAGTTCTGGTATCACAGTTGTTCTAAAATGATTAATGTAGCAAACCCTATATTTTTTTTAATTACATTAAAAATTGTACAATATTAATTCTATTAAATATATTTGCAGTGTATACTGGATAGTGACGGAATAACTGCATACGATTATACAAAAGATAAGTACAGGTACAATCAGTGGCGTATTCATGTGGGGAGGGGTTGAACCCCCATGCCACGAGTTATATTATTATTGTTATCACTAAATAAAATCTTAAAAAAACTAGTATAAATCATAAAATAATAACTATAAACAATTATTTTTCATTCTATATAAAAATAAAATTATGCGTTTTTTTTTTATATTTTAACATTTTAAACTATTAAGATTAAACACCAATTATTACTTCATGGTAAATATTTACTTTACCAGACAATCCATTTTTTAGACATTTCATTTTTTAGAGCCTATATTGTAGAGTTTAATAGTTCTATCTTGGTATCTTGATGATTTTAAGTTAGACGATTTTATGATTTTTTTCATACATACCTACTCCGCAGCCCTTAGCTCGTAGCCTAATGGTATAATGGCTTAAGCCACATATATACACTATTGTAAGCAGATCGAAATTGATATAGAATTATGAGATGAAATAACAAAAAAAAGAAAAAAAGAAAAATTAATTTAGTATTACCTATAATTTAATATTGTAAATAACTATTTTACTTCAGCTTTAAGTTCAAATTACAATTGTTATTTTGATAATATTTATTTATGACCACCACTCATAAGATTATTTTATTTATATTTATGTGTTAAGTTATAATATAATAATAATTTTAATAAATTATTTGTTTTTAAGACCTTGTACATTTTTTGATCATGAAATATACTAACTTTTGATACCTATCTAAATGACATAAGTACCTAATATTATCTTTTATTGAAATGCATTTAAATAATAGTAAAGCTATCACATATTTTTATGATATAGTCTACCTATAACCATACACTTACCAAAGCCCCATTTATCAAATTAGCTCACATTTTCTACGTACACTACGGTATAAATTAATTAAACTTTCTGAAATAACATTAATTGTAGGCATATTAATTGTAGGATTTCCAGATATAATATACAATAATATAATATAATATAATTAGATACGTAATAAAGTTCTATCAGAAGGAAATTCGAAAGATAAGTATATTAATTAATTATAAAAGCGAAAAAATAATAATATAGGATGCAAAAGCATACCCCTTCACATGCACACTTGACGCCACTCGAGATTATGATCAATGCTAACTAATAGAATTATATGTAATATGTATACCGAGGGCGTAGATTAAAATAATGTATCTATTAAATAATACATTACCGTATTTGAAAATTAGTGTTTATATAATATAGTGACACTGGAAATAATGTGATATAGTTCTTCTCCGTCATATTCTCTATTAATTATTTGGAGTAGGTCAATGTGATATGGTTAAAACCAAATAAATAAAGATGAGTTTAAAAATGAACAACGTGATTGCAGGTACCTATATAAATTAATAGGTATATATTATAATATATTATAATAAATTTAAAATGTTAATCTTACTTTTAGTTCGTTTTACAATAAAAAAAATTCGAATAATTTTTATTTTAAATTAAAGTCGTCAAGTCTTTTTACACAATCGATTTACATAGTTTTTGAAACTATTTTTAGCGTACAAAGAATAAGTGTTTGTAAAATCCCTCCTTACGTTTGGAATTTCAATCTTTACCTAAATAGATTTACATATACCTATAGTAAATACTTAGAATAGTGAAATTTGCTTTAGATTATACATTTTACGTGAATGGGAATGACAAGAAACTTCAGAAAATTTGTTAATATATGAGTTTTACGTTATAAGAAGTTAGAATTAGGAAAAAAACCATTAACCAAACAAAGTTACAAGCCCAATGTTCGGAAAAATAACTATTGGAACACCGAAAGGATCTATTTAATTTATTGTCAATTGCACAATAAACTGAAAACTGTAAATTCCGCCACCGACAATGAACATTTTTGGTTCCCGTATGAAAATAAATTATCGAATGAATATTGTGGTATGAATGTGTTCGTATAACATACAAAAAAAAAAAAATCAATAGAAAATCATGTAGAATATCATAAAGAACAGCTAATAATAATGTTATTATCTTGTCTCCTTATATATCTAAATGTTGAAAAGGTCTTTGATTATAATACATTTACATAAAACAACGAGAACTTTGAAATTTAGAAGTTTTATGCACAAAAAAGTATATAGATTTATTTGACGAAAAATGCACAGTTGAAAATAATAAAACTTTTATAATAACAGAAGCATATATATATATATATATATATATATAAATGTAAAAGATTATTTGAATAGTTAATGTATACGCAAAACTATATGTAAAACTATTGACTCTTCAAGTCATATTTCGCATTGTTATCCGCTTAACATACTAACTATATGTCTTTGTTTCCACTCAGAATAATCATAATAAATAAAAACAAAACAATGAATAAAGCTAAAGAGCTTACCTATGGCTAATCTTCAATATAACATTACGGTAGAGCAAAAAAAATAAAATAAAAAATGGCCACAAGTATGTTGCGCATTTCATAAAAATACACTGATGTTAAAAAAAAAAAAACAGTTTTTTTCTATAAATAAATAATAAATCCATATAAGTACGAGTATTATTAGAAATATTATTTGTTTTTAAAATCGTCGTATCATTTTTTTTATTGAATTTTTTATTTCAATATCTTTCAATATAGTTGAATAATTTATAATAATCCGGAGTATATATTGTATTTTATTCGTACAATTTTAGTCGTACAATACTTTTTATATTTTATATTTGTTTTTTGTTTGAACCATATAAAATACATTTTAATAAAAATAAATATTGTAAAATATTAAATATATTCATAACAGTATATTATATTTAATTTATTCGAAATTTAAAGTAATCGTTCAATGTTTAATTGAATATTTATGCAATAAAATAAGTATTGACAAACATCGTATTAAATGCAAGTTAAACATTTAGTTTACATTGAATAAATAACAAACGAAAAGTGAAGGACAAAAAATGCTAACTTTATTTGATTTTTTTTTTTTTTTTTGTTACTAATAACTCATATTATCATTTATAATTGTATTATTAATGATTATAATAATTATAATAAAAAAATGTTTTTTATTCTTGCTCTACAATTTGTTTTTTTAATTTTATAATTTATGATAAATACCTATATGTTATATAATAGTATAAATCGACTAACCAATTTTCAATAGTCGATTAATTGATATCAGTCCAATAGTCGTCTATGTAATGATTATGTTAGCACATCGTAAAATACTAAAATTGAAAATGCAATTAAGTAGAATATACCTTTTCGAGAACATAATTGTGTAGGTACTTATGAGTTTTTCTTCAAGGAAAAAAATGTTATCGAAAAATTCAAAAGTTAAAACTATTACTTATGTCATTTAAAACATTTATTCAGTGATATGTTATTTAAATTCTTATACCTATTTGGATTTGAGGAATTGAAAAAGCATACCAAATTTAGCAAAATAAATTAATATTTGTATTTATCTAAAAATGTATCTATTTAGGTTAAGTTATGTTATTTACTAAGGTTTCTGTATTATTCGTGCATTCAAGTTGACGAAGTGGCTTGACAAATGAGTAAGTGACTTCACATATATATTGTAAATGAGTGTACATGTATGATAGGATAAACATGATTTTTTTCTTTATTCAGACGAAGTATTTGAATTTTTTTGTTAAAATGAAAATTAATAAATTTGTTTAGAATGCAGTTTTATGTAAGTTCAGTTTACTTTCTACTTTTCATAATAAATATAGGTATTATAATACGTACGTTTGGCTGCCCCCCTCCAATACAAATTAGAAAAAAATATTATGTCAATATTTAGTAAGGAATTCGTATGAATTTGCAAGACTCTTTTGAGAATTAGCACAACATTATTTCGCCCACAATTTCAAGTTCAAGGAATGGGCTGGCAAAATTTCACGCTAACTTCCCCTACTAAGTATTAACATATTAAAATTTTTTTTTTTATTTAATTAGCAGGCAATTCTCATGCATTTGCAAGACTATTTTGAAAATTAGGACGCCACCTCTTCCTCCATAATTTCAAAAAATATTGGTTTTGGTTGGAAATATATTTTGCCGGTTTACTATAAATAAATATTATTTATATTTTTTTTTGCTAATATATAGTGCGCAATTTCCATGAGTTTTCAAGACTATTTTGGAAGTTTACACACCATCTCTTCCCCTGAATTTTGCAGGAAGGGTCTGGATACATGCGTCTATTGTAATAAATTTAAATTAAAAGATAGATTAACAATTATGTAGGTTTTATTATATCACTTATTTCATTAGTCATTAATAGTATTAAATCTTATTAAGAAAGGAGTGGTGTCTGAATTTCTTGGCGTGACGTCTTGCCAGCCCCTTCCCTTGAAATTGAAATTACGGGCAAAATAATGGCGTGCAAATTCTCAAAACAGTTTTTAAAATTCATGCGAATTTCTTGCTAAATAAACATACGTTATTATGATATTTTAATAACGATAAAAAAAAATTATTAATAGGTTATCACGCACAATATTTTAATGTATTTTTTTCCCAAGTATGTACAGTTAGTTATGATTATTATTATTAAATTACATTTGACCAGAGAGTGAATTATTTTTAACCATGACAACTAGTGATTGATGTGTAAATATCTATGGACTCGCTGCCTAAAATTTGAGGTGTATGGTAATTCCGTGCAAAATCGACTTTATGTTACAGCATTTTCGTAGTTATATACTTCTTTACGGAAAATATGTAAAATAGCAATAAATCGCACCTCTCCGACAGAATTTTTTGACGTGAAAAAATAATCGCCACTATACAATTATGATGAAAACTCCATTGTTTTTAGCCCTGTCCATGAACGTTTTCCCCAACATTTAAAAAAAAAATTATTATTTAAAATTTTGAATTAAATAAGACCTTACATCATCAGTGACCAATGTTTCGTAACCCGAAGAGGGAATTTATTATTTACGACACATATACTACGGTTAATGAAAAATAATATCGTATACCAAGGTCGGTGTTTATAACCGGCGTTCCTACCCAACATGACTTACTCCACCGATAAAAAAGTATGTAAAATTCCGTATGAAAAAAATTCCAGATATTAAAATGACTTGTCGAGTATAGAGAATATTATTATGCGATTTTAAAAGTACATCACGGATAATCATATATTTAAAGAAATTAAACTATGAACAGAACGAAATAAGTACATAATTAAAAAGTGTTTTTTTTTTTAAAAAAAATAATTTTTAAAAATTTTCCATATTATATAATACCGACAGGTCAAAAAATATCATTATAAAATACAAGATTATTATGGTGTATAAAATAATAAATATCCAGTGCGTACCTATATGTATCACTTTATGCATATATATACCTATTATTATGATATAATATACGCATTCATTAGATAAATCTATACTTTTATAATACATTTTTGTTTTGAGCTACCTACTATTTTCATAAAAAAATACATAAATAAAAATACTATTAATTATTCTAACTTCCGTGAAAATCGAAACGTTTAGTTTAATCTACGTTAAGAAAAATAGTTTCTCGTTCTGATTTTGGTCTTTTTCAGACAAAATATTAATATACAATTATAAATATATCATAGATATTTAAATTCGACAAATACTAGGTTACAATACATTAAATATATAACACTACATATAGATAGCTATTAATAAAAAAAAAAATAAAAAAATAAAAATACGGCAGTAAGAAGGGTTTGGAACGAATTCGCAAGTCGGATAGGATACTGATAGTGAATAATGAATATATTGAATTTAAAAGAAATGAGAAATCATTGCGTTATATAAAATTATTTTCAGCAGTGCTATGTGCTAATTTTATGCAAACATTTTTTGAAAATTTTCACTATATGTTAGTAATATATAGTAAACAAGAAAACTTTATTTGTTATTTTCACGTTTATAAAATATTATAGTCCCTTTATGCATAAGTAAACTTCTGGGGGTAAATTAAAAAATGACCTCTAGAATGTAGCATATTATAAAACGAATATTCCATTAAAAATGCTCTCTACTCTAAAACTCTAATTCGACTTTATCAACCCAAATAACTACAGGTTTTAGATAAAAAAAATAAAATAAAAATACGGAAAAATCTTATCAAAGAGACTTAAAATACTAAATTCTTAAATGATTTAAGACTGCACACTGCACAGGTATAATATACTGTTGAATTTATTTATGTATATACTTAATATATTTTATATTATCTGTTATTTTACATAGGTATTAGTAACGTATATAAAGTAACTGGTATTATGGCAGGCTGGTATTTAATAGTGTATTTCCAGGCATTTTCATTAAATTAAATTCAAATACTCAATTTAGTAGGTTGCAAAATTTGTCTTACGTAATGGTTACATACTATATTCTACAGTCGGTAAAATTTAATTACATATACGCTGTTTTTGAAATTGCTGACATATGAATATATTGCTAGGGAACAGGTGTATGTTTCAGAACTGATTAATGGCTAGGAAACAATTTTTAAATAAATTTCGTTCATATTTTTATGTCTATAAAATTTAAATAAACTCAGATATGAAATATGAATTGAGAATATGTTTTAATAACATCCGTCCTATATAATTATATATTTTGTATAAATTAATTATAGTGCAGATATTTATTGTCATATCAATATCGTGAAATAAAAATATAATATATTATATATTTAAAGTTCTAAGTTTATTTTTTTTGCAAAATAAATAATCTCATTAAATTTATGTTGGCTCTTATCGCTGAATGATGTAATTAATAATACATAATACCTTTTTAAAAATTATAAAAATATATATTTTTTAAATTAAATAATGAAATATTCGTAATATTATTTATAGAAACAGTGGCGTGCTCAAAATGTTAAAATAGGGGAGTGGGCAAAATATTTCTCGAAAATTAAGAAACCGTTATAAGAGAAAAGATAAATTGTGTAAATTTGATTATGAATATAATACAATAGTTGTTGTTAATTTGCCATATTGTTCTGCGTTTATTTATACACAATTATTATAATTTATTATACTTAGGAATGTAGTAAAATAATCAATAATTAAAGAATTTTCTTATATAAAATATTTTTATAAGTACTTATTACATTATAAAAAAAATAATTAATAGAAAACAACATTATTTTATTTATTTTGAAATCCATATAAAAGTAGTCATGGGGAGGATATCACACCCTCATCACCCCGTAAACACACCTCTGTTTAGAAAATTAAAAAAATAATTGAAACATTGTTATGTACTACAAAGATTAAGTTATATTTACAGATGAAATATGAAGTCATCATAGTTTTACAATAGATTGTAATAAAATTAATTTTATTGCATAGTATTTTGTAATCGTCCGTAAGAGCGTTATTTAAAGTATTTAAAACTATACAATACTCTTTGTACTTCGTTCACCTAGAATATTTTTCTTTAGTTTTTTATTTTTTTTATTATAATAGATATAAAAATTTAGTTTTTAATTTAGAAAATACATTTTGGAAGTTTAATTTTATGGTTGAATAAATCGGTTTTGAAAAAGTAGAATTTAGAACCTTTTCATTTTAGTCTAGCAAATGACGTCGCTTTTATAGTTTTTAAAACGGTAAGCTATATATTATATATATATTATATATATAAATATATATACTGTATATATATATATACTCGTATATATATAATTTTATTTATAGATTTTTAAAAATCAAACTAATTTTTCACATAAATATTTTCATATACATATAGTTTCTAAGGGGTTTTTTTTTAAACTATATGGTTCAATTATTTGGACCAAAGCAATTTTATTAAGTACTGTAAAAATGTATTTAGTTTGTAGAATCGTATAGGTACATAAGAAAATTTTAATCTCTAAATGATATGTTCGGACACCGAAATTTTATTCAAATGATTTTTTATTCGTTTCTCATCAATGTAATTACGATTAAAACGCACTACAGATATATATATAAGTAATACATTTTTATGGATATTGAGTTAATATTTTTGTTAGTTGTATTTAATAATTTGCATATTGATTTTTCTTATAAATATTTTAGTTATTCAATTACTGATATTAGTCACAATTATTTTTTCTTCCTTGAAAGATGTTTTTAAAGAGCTGCAAAATAATAATATAGTACCTAATAATAAACCAACAGTTTCCTTACTAAAATTATATACTTAAATAATTATTTATTCAATTCAAACTGCCGTTCTACGAGTATTATCTATAGGATTGATTATTAAATAAAATTGTACCTATCTTTTATAAACATTGATTACTTTAAAATATTTGATAGTAGAATCCTTAATTCAACTGAAATATGTATTAATTTATATTAATTTTTGATTATTAATTAGCCACGATATTCATATGGACAACTGAAATATCTGTAAAGAAGTGGATTTAATTCGTATCTTTATTTTGATCGTAGATGATGTTAGATACGTGCGCATTTATGATGATAGTCGTTTATTTTTCAGATCCTGAATTAAGTGAATGAACTATTGGTTTTACAATGATATATTTTATTTCTGGAAATAACTATTGGACCAAAATATTTGGTCAAATTATTATTATCAATCTTTGTTTATTAAAATATATTGATTGAAATACTTGTTTTATGAACACCATGACCAAGAAAACGGCATATATTTTTAAAATAATATCCATAGTCGTATTAAAAGTTCATTGTAGTATTAAAAACGAAACGATACCATAAAATATTGAACAGTATATTTAAGTATATATTTATTTTAGCGAAACGAGAAATGTGTTGGTTTTACAATTTATTTTTATTTTTTTGTTTTGTTTTTTTATTTTATTATTTTTTCTATGAGACAAAGTACTCCGACCATTACATTATTACATTCCTTACTCATTTTTGGTATGTTGGTTAGTTGTTATCATTTAAAGAAATCATTTTTGGATTTTCAAACTTAAGGAATAACTACCGAAAAATTATGTAAAATTTTTAAAAACACGATTTCGTCAAAAATCAACTACCTGTGGTTATTTCCTCGTAATATAATAAGTAATGATCCTAGAAATTTTAAATATTCACCTAAAAAGTGTTTTAATACAAAATTATATCGAAGTATATTTATATTTACATTACTCTAACAATATTTGAAGAAGATCGGAAAGCGTGCAAAACTCCCAGTTACTGAACTTATTTCAAACAATAAACTATAATTCTATATAAAATTTGAAAACAATTCGTGTAAATTACTATAATTGTGTATAGACACCTAAAACTAACAAAACTAATACAAATTGCAAATATTGATATTGGTAACTACATTAACGAAATTTAAAGAAAATCGCACGTATAATATATAATATACGTCTAATATAAAACGAATAATATTTCTCTGATAACTAAATCAACATTCTCGTAGCTATATATTATTTACTAGTAACTATACGGACAGATCAACAGACGGTATAGACAGACAGGCGGACACTACGGGGATGAAATGGACGCATGTAATTCCTTTTTTAAACAATCATATTGTTTTCAGAAGATTTTTCACGATCATTTTTCAAGACTTGAGTTTATACCAAATATATATCTAATTATGTAGGAGTGTAGAACGTAATATTAATAAAATATTTTTATTATTGAAGTGATTATAACCTTTAATTAAATTGGAGTTTTCGAATTTTAGAATATTTAGAGAAATTGTACGTTTTGAGGTTATTTTAGGTTTTAGGAATTATCTCCATGGTGTCGCCTGTTCAACCCGGGATAAAACCAACGTTTTTTTTAACCTGAAAATTCAACATATATATACATATAGGCCTAACCTGTATATGGTTAATCGTACATTACTCTATGTACCTACGTTTAGAATTTATTCTTACACTGAATTCTTAAAATATACACTGAAAATAAATGATTTACAGTATTAGACAGTTGATCTACGCTCAGAATAGTTTTATAAAAAGAAATGATATATCTTTGGATACAAATTCAATACATCCACCACAATGTATCTTATTTTTCTACCACTCCCTAATAATGACCAGATTTTTTTATGATACATATATTTATTTTAAATTGTCCAATTGATAATTGTGACACTTCTATATTAGTGGATCAATATTATTGTGATTACTAAAATTTTTGAAAATTTCAAAATAATTTAGCTCAAACATAAACTATTTATTTGAAGTGTGCAGAATATTAAGAAAATAGAGTTATGTAAGCTGTTTGGCTTAATTAATACCAATTAGGTTAGGTTAGATAATTTATGTTAAGTTCTGTATAACTTATCTACATTCAAACGTTACTATCAAGTACACTGAATAAAAACATGAGTTGGATTATATCTGAGACCACTTTTTGCCCGTAGCTGATGTCAAATGTATAAGTAGTATATATTAGGTATGGTATAAGACGTATAAAGTAGTTTTGCGGTAAAAAATAACCCTTAAATTATTACCAACGATACATCTAAAGTGTCTACGATACAAACAGCTAGTAGACAAGGATAAGTGTCACTATCCTGATGGATATATAAATCTCGCACTCCTTATATGAATTACAAAATGTCCGGTAATCTAGAGATAAATTTGAATTAATCGTTTATTATTTTATTGTTAATGCCAGATAAAATGAATTATTAATGCGTAATGAAGATTTTTCCCATTTTTTCAACTCGGACATTCAACCAATTACGAACATATATGCCATACACTCTTAGCCAACGGGCAAGGTCACTTGGCCACGACATTGGCAACGTAGAATCATATGCCCCGGCTGACCTAGAGAAAATAGAAGTATAATATAACTCTGCGTAGACGTAAACGAAATTAAAACTTTCACGTGATTAGACTCGTTAGCTGTAAGCAATAACTTTGTATCTTAAATGAACTGCTACTAATAGAGAATTAGATGAAAACCTTGTAGTAAATACGTTTAAATGGTGTATACACACCCATATATGCGATAGAAACTACAAACGAATCGAGTACTTATATTTTTAGAAATAATAATAATAAAAAAAAAAAAAATGTTAAACTAACGTTTATCATGTCTTTAACCACCTAACTATATATACATTGAAGCGACATGGACATTTAAAATTTAATTTTAGTCGAGTATTTAGTTTTCATTATTATACTATTATTTATAAATGCTCGACATGGAACGCACATTTCGAAATTAATATATTTTACTGAATAATTATAGCTACCGAATCCTATTAATTTATCGAAAGGAACAGTATTTATTAGAAAATAATTTATCAGCTAATTAAACTAGTTAAAAGTTCATCGGGTACCATGTGATCTTTTGTTTTATTTTTAATAGATATCGTATACATAGTAGTATTTTACTAGCTTTTATGCACGACATCAGGTAGTTCAGTTAAAATTTTAGGACTTAATTGCATAATAATATTCATGACACACCACTGATATTAGTAAAGCTTAATTTTTACCATACAGACTACGGTTTATACGTCTTACTCCAAATTATGGTGAATGAGCCAAATTAACCAAAAATAACACAATTTAACTTAGAAATTACGTATGCTGGATGAATGGCATCAAGTTAATTATCTTTTAATGTAAATGTAGATATATTTGTCCCGCGAGACAAGGAGATGAAAACTTGAGTTTTCTAAAGTGATAATGTTTGGAGTTTTAGGTGCGTATTTATTCTTCATTGTCCGACGTCATGCGATAGGTCAGACTATAATCGAGTTTAGCTTTGTTTTGTGAACTTTTTCAAAGAGCTTAAAAATAAGTAAAAAAATATGCAAATTAATTAATTGTTTTAACACGGATGGTTGTATTTTAGGAACGGTCGAGTAGTCCACTACTTGGAATAATAGTATAACTTACGGTTTTGTATAACACTTCTCTTCAGTGGGTTATTACAACCTAAAATAATATATTGATGTAAATCTATACTTTGAGTAATAGTGTACATGACGAAATGGGCCTCGTACACTCATCCACCATGTTAGTACTTCGATACCTGCAATAAAGTATCCCAAGGAAATTCGATCTTTGTTGTGGTTAAAAATGTATTATTTAATTATTTAGGAAATTTTGTAATGGACAGTGATCGATATTATTAAATAATAAACATAATTTATTTTTTACTAAATGAAAATATAACAAAATTAAAGTTAAAGTCATGGCATTTAAATTACAAACTCTATTTGAAATGTGTACGTGAAAACGACTATTCCTTTAAATTATTAACAAACGATTAAAAAATGTTTTGATTATACTTTTAGCAGTATTTTATACAACAATATTACAAATAGCTGTTTAAAAGATTATATTTGCGTATACTTATACATAATATGCGATTTTGTAAATAATACTTTTAAAAAAGAAGTACCTATTCATAAGTGCACTTTTAAAATAAAGTGTTTAAAATAATAGTATGAATTTGAATATTTTGAACTTTTAAAAAGTATTTATAATACCTTTTTTGTATTTTTCAACAGTACACGATTTTTTATATATTAAAATATATAATCAATTATGTGGCTATATCTGTTTTTATTATAATTACATTTACATTTCTATTTATGTATTAAAGAGCTATTTACTGTAAACACAATATATTGAACGTTTGGTCTGTCATATTTATTTGATTTATTTCATGGTTCTTTCATGAAAATAATACTTTACCACTTTACTAAATACCATAAATAATACTAAATATATCGATTATATTAATATGAAATTTATAGATTTTTTTTCTACTTACGTACATACTTTGATTTTTATGTACAATTTATTGAATACAAGAACTAAAAAAAATCCATGTATAAAACATCCGAATTGAATGGATTTAAACCAATACAATATAATATTATTGTAAAATTAAAATGGTTTTTATTTTAAAGTTACATTTGATCTTATTTTCGGTGCAATATTGAAGAACAAACTACAAACAGTGACTTCTTAAGGTTGTCAAGTAAAAACAACCACCAATATAAAAAAATATGCATTTAATATGTTTATTATTTATAGAAAATAAGAACAATTTATTAGGATTTTGATTAAAGTGGAAAATATGCTCTAAAAATTCTAAAAATTTCCAAAAATGCAATTATAAAAGTTACATATAGTAAATTGTTGAATATGAAATTAGATTTTGTGTTTTATATTATTTAGAAAGCTATATAAAAAAATATATTATAATGACAAATCTAGTCCTAATTACGATTTTTAGCTTCAATTTCCTAATTAACTCTTAAATTATATTATTGAAGTAGATTGAAATAACCATTAGTCAATACCTCTTTGGATCTAATTAAAAAAAATAAGATCGACATTTCTAACTGTGTTAATTATGCAGACTTTCCCCTATAACTAAAAAGAATATAAAGAACATTGAACAATGCCTTTCGGTTAGTGTAAAACGTTCTGTGAGATTTGTAACTTTTCGTGTAGGCTAAATAAAATTGATAATGATGTATCTGGGAGAGGAGATTCACTATTACCCTTTAAGTAGTAAAAGTACAGTATAGTTCCGAAATTTTATTTGAGTTATTTTCTCCATTTTTATGTTGAAACTTTTACGAGATTTCTCTATAATACTGTAAACTCCATGCCGAATGATTAACTTCATGGCATTATAATTTAACTTTATAATATTTTATATTTTTTTTTACTCCGCATTGCTATCATAATAATTTAAACACGGACCATGCACTTCTAAAATTGCATACTACATAATTTAAGATTTAAATTCGTAACAAGTCATTTCTTAAAGGTACGTCAACATTTTTATTGTGTTCGTTATGATTAAAATGTTTTTTCAAACTTCAAGTTCACATTTAATTATTTATTTTCAACTGATAGAGTATACAGGTAAGAGAAATGGAAAATAAATTAAAATATCGATGTTTATGCAAATTTTAGATAATTTATAAGGTACAATGTGAAGTATAAGTAAAAGTTTTTCAATTAGTTAACATCAGTTAACCACCTGTTATGTTTTGATTTTGTCCAATATTTTATCATTAACTTCAAGTATTAATTTTCTTGATAGGGTGTATTTTATAATGAACATTGTCATTTTAATTAAACTTTTTATTTATTGTATTTAAATAAGCTGTACTGATAAAAAATGCATTTTATTTCATTAATTTGTTTTGATAAATTAAGGCAGGTTCTGTATGTTTTGTCGTAAACAACCAAAAAATTGACATGGATCACTAACCGCATTGTACGTGCAAGGATACAGGAAGAGAGTGAGGTGAATTTTATTTACTTTAGAGAAGGGAAATAAAATACAATCGAATAAAAGGAATAACGCGATTAACGAATTGTTCAGCAAAATAAATTGGATTTTATTGAAAATTATTGACACAATAATAGTATGAGAAGCATTCAAATGTGCAGGTATTGTACGATAACAATGATATTTTATGCATAATATAATTTGAAACTAATTAAGAACATTTATAAATATGGTTTTGTTTTGAATATTTGTTCTTTCTCCATATCATATGCTACTGATATAATATATTCTGTCTATTTTGTTTTACAATTTTATATTTTAAATAGTTTAATATAAGTAATTCATTCATTATTTATAACTTTACCGGAATATTTAATAAATATTTCGTACATATAGAGTAATAAAATCTGTAACCCAAAAAATTATAAACAAAAATAATGATAGATCCTAGTATTATATTGAAATATTGTGGATGTAGTTTAGAATGAAAGGTTTCCGTCGTGGTGTTCGATAGAATTTTTTTTAAGATTCAATAGGGCGGCCTATGAGAGAAAAATTTTTCGTATTTTTTTTTTTTATATAAAGGGACGTATAAATGTCATATTTAGCTTACATGGCGCGTCTTGAAAATGCTAATAATATGTTATGTACAGTCGGTTTTGAAAACATTGGACGTTTCAACCTAATCCTTACGAAACGAATCACTAAAAACTGGTCCAAACGAGCTCCGGCCCCGAACAAATATGCGTTTAGGGTTGGAACGTGACACGGGTTACATTATATTATTAGTGTACCTGCACACTGCACTCCAAAAATCGTATTAATACGGAATAAGCGGTTGCGGCATTTCAAATAATAATGTATTGAAATGACAACGGTCCGTGAAATAATAGAAAATTAATGTTTAAAGGAGAATAGAAATGAACAAGGAAAATTTATATAAAAACGAATTGTGGTAGACTTACCAGCCATTATTTATAGCAAAAAAGAAAAAAAAAAAAACACATTTTCTGTCTCGCAAAAGGCGTTCATGTGTATAGGTATATAATATATACGTTTATCTAACCAGCAGCGACACGTGCAACCCGCGGGTGTATGGAGACCGTTAACGGCTACTCCAAGGTCCGCTGGTGTAATACAAGTTGGTGAAAAGAAAAAAAAAAAACGAAAAATAATTGATCGCACGCGGAAAATGTGGAATGACAAAAAGAAAAATGGACGTTTTCGAAGGTCGAGGGAGGGAGATAAAACGAAAAATAAAACACAAGACTGTCGGAAAATTATATGACTCCACACACCTATTACCGCAGTGTTGCACTTAGATACAAAAAAGTTATCCAGATGAAGATAACAACACTAATTTCGTTTAGATACAGCCAAAGACGATTGAATTGCGTTTTATCAAGGTAAAGATTATATATTATTATATAAATATAATGCATTTTTATGCGCATATCATACATCGGATTGCATGCAATTTTTTTGAAAATATCCCCTTTTTAATTACAATGTCCCTGTATATTATTTTTAGTAGTTATTATATATGGAACATCATCTATTTCAATAGAAAATCAATATAGTAGGATGTGTATATATTTTATATTTAGCTATTAAAGTAAACTTACGTTTTATTTTATTTTAGTAATTAATATCCCTGTATGCAGATATGAATCTCAGATCATATATTTGTTATATTGATGCACGTGAGTTTGTAATTTAGTGCCTATATACATCTCTAAAATATTATAGACACACCGTTCACATCTCTACACGTGAAGTTACTCTATGTGATATTGCAAATAAATTGTTCGTGAATCATCACATTGCAATTTTCACGTGCAGTCTTATTGACTTTCGATTCTGAATAATCGATGGAGCTATTTAAATTCTTGATTATAATTCATTTTACTGCATAAAATAAAAAAAAAATAAATAAAATAAAAAATGAGTCGGGAGGCGACCACCGTTTATGGTTGAGCCCTCAAAAGCAGATATCTCGTAATTTCTTTTGACGTTTTTTGTCGTATAGAAGTATTGAATTATCTATACCTACCTAATATTAGATAGATGACTAGCGAAAATATAAAGTATTTAAATGTGTTCGTAACCAATGTTCAAGTTGAGAAATTAATATTTTCCATTAGGTAGACCGTAATAATTTACATTAATCCAGAAATTGATTAGGTGTTTTATATTGACAGTTATATAATCTTCTATTATATAAAACGCTAACTTTGCTTCGTCGTTTTTTCCATGAGAAAAACCTCTTATAGAAATTTAATTCCCCGGATCGTTTCCGACGCCGCTCGAAGCGCGTTCCTCTGCCGTTACCGTTTTAAAACCGTTTTCCGGTCGTTTCGGAATTTTTACGCCTTTCGTTCCTCCGCTTTTTCGACTTTTCTCCGAGCTTTCGACGCC